>JBBDHG010000083.1:1877500-2136236 GCA_037951165.1 Lophius americanus | reverse complement strand
GAGGCGCATGAACATGACAGCAGAGCTGCTAAAGCAGGAAGGATGTTTAACCGATGATGCAGAGCTTCCAGTGGAGACCGAGAGACCCCCATCCTACCCCTGACACCTCTAATGTATCTATGGTAATGTATGGTTTGAAATCAACATTCAGTGGTTCATAGATTCAGCTGGGATTTCACCTTTAACATCCATCAAGCAAGACTGTCTCCTGATGGGGGGGCTGCTGCTGACTGTTTCGCAAGCTGCTGCCCCCCCCCTTCAGCCCAACCCACCCACCCACACACACACACAGACTTTGAAAAAGAGCATCAAACACATTTTAAAAATGAATCCCTTCGCAACACGGGGTAAACAGGAGGAGTCAAGTCGAGCAGGAGGACACAGGTGGATCAGGACAACACATGTGGGACAGGATGACAAGTGGAAACAGGGGACACAAATGGAACAGGACAATAGAAGGTGGAAGAGGACGACACAGGTGGATCAGAATGACACAGGTTAAAATACAGGAGGACACAGGGGAAACAGGTAGGCAGAGGTGAAACAGGAGGGCACAACTGGATCTGTTTAACAAAGTGGAACAGGAGAACACAGGGGAAACAGGAGGACACAGGGGAGAGACAGGTAGAACAGGAGAACCCGAGGGGATGGATACAGGTGGAAATGGATCAAACTGTTGGAACCGGAGGACAAAGCTCGAACAATATTACACTGATGAAACAGGAGGACACAAGTGGAACTGGGTGATAAAGTGGAACAGGACGACCCAGGTGAAACGGGAGGATGCAAATGAAACAGGTGGACACAGGTGGATCAGAAGGACGCAGATGGATCAGGTGGAGACAGATGAACAAGGAGGATACAGGTGAAACAGGAGGACGCAAGTGGAACACAGGTTGGAGCAGGAGGATTTCTTCAGAAATTAGAAATGAGAACACAACCAACTAAATCAGGAACTAAAATGACAAAACAGATAATAAACAAACACACAGGATGTGTGAAAGGAGCTAATTAAGTTTAAAAGTAAAACTCAATGACCAAAATAAACCAAGAAATAATCCACAGCAAAACAGGGATATTTTATGGTATATAAAACACAGCAATGTAAACGTCACATTAAAAAAAGAAAAGAATATACTAGAAAAAAGAAATAAGAAATTCTTTTTTTCTGAATCTTTTCTCAGGTGACATTTTCTCAGCTCCACACCACTGATCTGTGACGGTCCTCCTAGATCCTCCACTCCCACACGGAGGACCATTAGTCACGGCTCGTTAGCCCAGACCTGCCGACGGAACCAGGGAGGCTATAAAAGAGGACCTGGTCTCCACTGGAGAACCAGAGAGGAGCACACAGAGGAGGAGGAGGAACACAAAACCACCAACCTGGAGAAGATGAAGTCTAACGTGTCTGTTTGCTGCTTATCTCTAATTCTACTCATCAAGCTGGTTGGAGCCAAACCTGTTTCTGATCTGCAGGTAAGATCATTTATGGTGTTATAGATGACCAGGACTCAGGAGGCTTCTCCCAAATCTGCTGCAGGAGCACGGTGTCTTCTCACATTCTCTATTTATTTTATCTACTGTCATTTTATTCATCATATATACATTTCATTCAAACTTTATTTATTCTATTTCAGTTCATTTTATTATGTAAAACATTTTATTTAATTATTTGAATCACACTTTATTGTATTTTGTTTTATTTTATTTTATTCTAATTGAATTGAATTTAGTTCTATTTCACTTTTGTCAAAGCATCTGTAGCATCATTAATGAGTTATATTCATATTATATTTTCATAACTATGTACTTTTTATTTACTATGCTTTTTTAACATTCTTTTATGGGGAAATTGTGAAATAAAGTTTTCTTATGATTCACATCACTATTTTTTATACTTTTATACTGTTTGGTCTAAATAAAGTCAGCCAGTTGATACTTTATTGTGAAAAAATCAGTGTTTAATCAGTAAGAATGACGTGAGGTTGGAATCCGGACTCTGAGGATGAACATGATGAAGATGAAACTGGTTCCTCCAACAGACCTTGAAGGACCTACTGGAGGTGGAGATGAACTCCTCAGAGGAGATGATGGAGCAGGACAAGTCACTGTTTGGAGCTCCGGACCAGAACACCTGGGACTCCTCCGACCCCAGGAACTCGGTCCTTGACTCCAAAGAGAACCTCCTGGCGCTTTTCTTCAAAGACCTCCTTCGGACCTCAAAGCGCTCCTGGAGCCGCTCCAAGAAGGGGGGTCTGAGGAGCTGCTTCGGGGTCCGGTTAGAGCGGATCGGGTCTTTCAGCGGGTTGGGATGCTGAGAGTCCCAGAAGGTAAAGGGTTCTTCTACATCATTATTTTATTCTCACAGAGCAGAAGAATAAATAAAATAAGAGGACGATTATGGTCCCAAAAGATGTCGGAGAAAGGATAAAAACATTCAATGATTCCAATTATAATAAATGGATTAAGATAATAAAAACTGTATAACCTAATAATGTTAATTACAGTATATTTATCTTTTTATATCTATAGCCTAATAATGTTAAATACAGTATATTAATATAATTATATCTATACCCTAGTATTGTCGGATGCATTATTATATATTTAGCCTAAAAATGTTAAATATTTTAATATTGTTCTATTTTTGGCCTAATCATGTCAAATATAGTATTATACCTATAGCCTAATCATTTTAAATATATTAATAACATTCTATCTATAGCCTAATAATGTTAAAAATATTAATATTATTCAATATATAGGCTGAAAATATATTATTCCTTCTATAGCCTAATAAGGTTAAATATATTATTTGAATTATAGCCTAATAATGTTAAATACATGAATATTATTCTTTTTATGGCTTAATATTGTTGAATGTATTATTCTATTAATAGCCTTATAATGATAATTATTATTAATATTATTCTATTTACTCTATCTAAAGTCAAATGAGATATATCAACTATCCATATCCTAATAAAGTTAAATAAATCATCTTATCTATAACCTAATAATGTTAGATATATTAATATTGTTCTGTCTATTCCATCTCTAACATTATATTATTAATAAAATTATTAATATTATAGCTATATTTTGATTATGTTAAATATATTAATAGGTATTGATTAACTTTATATATCTCTATAGTGCCATCTGTCTTGCAGGAAACAGTGTCGACAAACAAGTATAAACTAAGAGACATACTATAGTAAAAGTTATAATATAATGTATGAACCGTTAAAAAAAAAAGAAGGCTGTTTTTATTCTAAAGTTCTTTTATTTTCTTTGTCAGCAGGTGTGGACGGCGATGTTTCCAGTGAGACACGTTAAAGGGCCGGACTTCAGTCTCTCGTTTTCTTTCATATGTCAGATACTAAGTAATAAATTATTGTCATCTATTTATTGTTTTACTAATTATAGAAAGCGAAGTTACTGTGTATTAATTTACATTGTAGTAAATTATTTTGCATAATATTGGACTCTGGAGTGTGTTTTCGACAGTAGTGTAGGTTTACACTTTGATTACCACGATTACGTTGGTGGATGGATGAATGATTTGATGGATTGATGGATGATTTGATGCATGAATGGATGGATGTTGTTTTGGATGGATGGATGGATGATTTGATGGACGATTTTTTAGATGGATGGATGGATGGATGGATGATTTGATGAATGGATGGATGATTTGATGAATGGATGGATGATTTTATGGATGGATGGATGTGTGATTTTATTGATGAATAATTTGATGGATGGATGATTTGATAGAAGGATGGATGATGTTTTGGATGGACGGATGGATGGATGGATGCAGAACCTTAATTTTAATATGATAACTCAGAAACTATTTCATGGATCATTCTAAAATGTTATCCCCACATAGAACTTAGTTTGAGGAAGAACTGTATTAATTTTGGGAAATTTCAGTTGTGTACAGAAATAGGAACTTTACTATATACACTGTATTATTAATACATATTAAATATACTTAATTATGTAACCAAAATCAGTAGCTGGAAGACCTAGAAGTAAATGTCATTGCCTTTGGAACCAAGGGTTGTAAGTGCGAGTCCCAACCGGATCTTGAGACTGACCGCGCACTGCATTCATAACAACTAAATATATACACCGTCTTATGTATACATGTTATGTATATTAAATCATTTTAATATTCATGCAAATGTGCAGCGAAATGGCCAAGTCACTGCCTTTGTAAACAAAAACATTTGGTTTGAGTCTCAGTTGGAACTAGAATCTCTCCCAATGCAGAAAATATAAACTTTATTATATATACTGTATTATGCATTCATGTACTTTATTATGTTTGGAAACCAGGAGAATACGGTATGTAACACTTATTATATGTACTGTGTTATCCATACTTTTAATATACTTAATTATCAATGCAAATCAGCAGCTGGATGGCCTAGCCGTTAAAGTTGCTGCACATGGAACCAAAGGTTTGTGGTTTGAGTCCCAGTCAGAACAAAGGTGTCTGATGGAGAAGAAGGAAGGATGCCAAGATGAAGGTAGCCCAGAAGAAGGTTGGAAGTCACAACAGAAACCAACAGCCATTGCAGCCTCAATGAGCCCAAATGGGTTTAAATAGTATAATTTATATTTATGTCCATGAAAATTCTGGGATATTCTGGTATAATCATCACCGCTGCTGCATCCACGTCCGTCCTGTCCACCACAGATCCTTTGTGTTGATGCAACGACTCAAAAACCCTTTCATGGTTCATCTTCAAATTTTATACCCACATATATCTTAATGCGGGAAAAAAATTGGCTGTCCCATATTTCCGACACAACTGTAAGATTTCTCTCAAAATGTATTTCGGGCCTTATTTTCTCAACAATTCATCCAAACGAGGCAAAAACTCATTGTCTATGAATCGAATCGAATAGATCTCTCTACTACGTACTGTATCATATCTTACTATAAAAGTTCCTATTTATAGTAACTATTACTATTTTATTGACCAGGGCGAGGTTTTTCAAGCACATAACATTACATTTAATTTGAGGAGTTCAATCAGGGAGATTGCTTTTATAACGCAAGAGATTGGGGACTTTTCAGAGATCCTGGCTGTTTGGGGGTTGACTGCCATGAGCAGCAGCTGGTATGAGGCTGATGGATCTGAAAGGGCTAGGTTTAGATGGGGAGGTGGAGGGTGTGTGAGCAAGAGGATAGAAAGAACTTGATGAATTTAGAGAGTCATATTTAAAATAAAATAACTGATGGTGATAGGCTAAGCATGCAGGTGAGACACAGGGATTAATGGATGAGACTGATGGTGATAGGATAAACTAGCAGGTGAGAAAAAGCGATTGATGGACAAGGCTAATATTGAAAGGGTAAGCATGCAGGTTAGACAAAATGATTTAGGGACCAGCCTGAAGGTTATAGGCTATTCATGCAGGTGAGACACAGTGGATTGACGAAGCTGATGATGCAAGGCTAAAAATGCAGGGAGACAAAGTGGTTGATAGTTGTGGCTAAGCATGCAAAAAGAAGAAAGTAGCTGATGGTGATAGGCTTAGCATGCAGGTGAAACACACTGATTGATGGATGAGGCTGATGGGGATAGGCTTAACATGCAGGTGACACACAGTGATTGATGAACAAGGCTGATGATGATAGGCTAAGACTACAGGTGAGACACAGTGATTGATGGATGTGGAAAAGCATGCTGGTGAGAAACAGGGATTGATTGACGAGGTTGATGGTGATAGGCTACATAAGCAGGTGAGACTTTGATTGATTGACGAAGTTGATGTTGATAGGCTAAGCATGCAGGTGAGACACAGTTAATGATGGACCAGGCTGATGCTGATATGCTAAGCAAGCAGGTGGGACACAGTTATTGATGGAAGAGGCTGATGGCAATAGGCTTAGCTAGTAGGTGAAACACAGTGATTTGTTGCACAAGGCTGATGGTGATACGCTAAGCATGCAAGTGAGAGACAGCGATTGATGGACAAAGCTTATTAATATATGCTTATCATGCAGGTAAGACAGTGGCTGGACGAGGATGATGTTGATAGGCTATGCATGCAGGTGAGACACAGTGATTTATGGACGAGGCTGATGAGGATAGGCTAAGCATGCAGGTGAGGCAGAGTGGACGAGGATGATGGTGATTGGCTAAGCAAGCAGGTGAAACAGTTATTGATGGACGAGGCTGATGGCAATAGGCTTAGCTAGTAGCCTATGCAGCCGAGACACAGTGATTGATGGGTGAGGCTGAAGGTGATTAGGTGACAAAAAGTGATTGATAGATGTGGCAAAGCATGCAGGTGAGACACAGTGATTGATGGACGAGGCTGATGATGATAGGCTAAGCATGCAGGTGAGACACAAGGATTGGGTAGGTTGGTTGAGGCTATCTCAATGGGTGCAGCCGATTTTCAATTGATGCCCCAGACATTGAAGCAGTTCATTGAGACTGCATCCCGATCGTTGGTCTGATTTAAGCCAAATTTGGTGAATGTGAATCGACTCGAGGAGATGTATCTGATATATCATATAGTAATAATTCATATGGAGTGAACTGATGAGTGATGTGTTCCTCTGATTTAAACATGGCGCATGTGAATCTGGAGAACTATTGCACATCTCTGAATGGACTATTTTAATTCATATTTATATATGCCTTTGGAAATCTTTTCTTTTTATACATTGAAAACTTTATTTTAAATGTTTACATTTTTATTAATTTTGGATTGTGTATATATATTTTTTTTTATACACATATATATGTGTATGAATATGTATATGTGTGTATATATGTATGTAGATGGTTGTGTGTATATATGTACTGTATAAATATGTATATATGTATGTATGTATATGTGTGTATGTGTATGTCTATTTGCATGTATGTGAATGTGTATATATATATGTATATACGTATATATACATAAATATATATAACGTTTTATTCTATTTATTCTATTTAAATGTCTGAATGTCCAACGATGTCCTAATTTTATAGTACGTCTTCAGCAATCTCTCCATCCATCCATCCATTTATTTATCTGTCTATCTGTCTGTCTGTCTGTCTGTCTGTCTGTCTGTCTGTCTGTCTGTCTGTCTGTCTGTCTGTCTGTCCGTCCGTCCGTCCGTCCGTCCATCCATCCATCCATCAGACATAGGGGAGTTCTATCAAGTTGATAGTTTGTACAATGCAGGGGATTGGGGTTTCTTCGGGGATATACCCTTGCTTGTTTGGGACGACAGCATAGGTCTAGCTGGATATGAGAGGCCGTTGACACTTAAGAGATTCATATAATTATAAATATGTAAATAAAACACTTGAGACTAGCGTCAATCAGTAAACATCTAACAGAGCGGAGGACCGATCCAGAATCAGATGAGCCTCAGACCGGTGGAATGCTTCCCGTAGATGAATCATGTCACGAGGATGGACGGGTCTCTATCCTCTGAGACGAAGCAGCTCATGTGTTCATATCTGAGAGACAAGGCTTTAAAAGGATCCGTTTCCGACAGCTCCTCTTATCAGAACCAGCTCCTCTTATCATAACCAGGTGTCAGGAACGCCGGTCCAATTCCTGACATACCATTGAGTGTCAACGTTAAGTATAAAAGACCAGAGGGGACTGCTACGAGCTCCAGCATCGAGCCTACTGTCAGGACCAGAAACCAAAGAGCATCCATCCATCCATCCCTCCATCCATCACCTGATACAACCAACAGGAACTCTCGGAGGAACATGAAGATGTCTTCCATTCCCCTCTGTGGCCTTCTCCTCATCTTCAACCTGCAGCTCTTCAGCTCATATCCCATCAGCCCCGGCCTGACGGACACTGACATGGACATCTTGAAGGTGAGTCTCCTGAGATGGGATTCTGGAGCAGTACAGGTGTCTCAGTTGTCCCTCTGGACGATGAGTATGTCTTTTTGGGGCTGTAAGAAAAAGGGCCAGGATCACTCCCAAGATCTACTTTTGATGGATTGTGATGGTTCCGATGTCTGAAGGCCTCAATTATGTTTGAATGTTTGATTGATCGGTATAGCTCATAACTGTTGTTTCTGTTTTGTTGCAGGTGATCCTTCATAAATTAGAGGAGTCCGTATCGGTGCAGACGGAGTTGAACCGGGGTGGTCCTGCGGACGATTTGGACAGTATGGACTCAGTGGAGACATCAGATGGACAGCAGACCCAAACTGGGCTGGATGAGGCCGAAATCAGGGAGCTACTCTCAGCCAAGAACCTGAAGAACATCCGCAATAATGACTCCTCTAGGAGGTCCTCCGGCTGTTTTGGTCGGCGGATGGACCGGATCGGCTCCATGAGCTCCCTAGGGTGCAACACGGTTGGAAAATACAGTAAGTAGCACGAAGCCCAGTGGGACTGGCTCCATAACTGGTCCATGTCCATCTACTGGGGTTCATGGTCAGTAAAATCAAACCTTAATGTGGCAGAACTCTAGTGAAGCCTTTACTGAACTCTGAAACCCTCTCTAACCGAACTGTCTTTCTTCTTCTGCAGATCCAAAGTGAAGATGAAGTCTTACTGCCTGATTCCTGGAGCTGCTATGTCTCTACCAAAAGTTATTTTTATCTGAATGCTATTTATTTACTAATATTTATTGAATATTCTTCATGGCTTACTGCTATATTTACTTAAAATGATTGTTTATGCGATGTTTTAATAAATGTTTACAACAGCAAGTCATTCAAAGTGAGTGTTGTTTCAGAAAATCAACTCAAAGATGATGTCATTCTTGAAGTTACCTCCAAATATCAGCCACAACATTGACACCACTCATTGGTTGTAATGTTGTGGCTGATTGTTGAAGATTGAGTCCAGAAAAAGTTCTGTGAGCCACGCTAAACTATTTCCAATCACAAACCAAAGTCTCCATGAAGGATCCTGTTTGATATTTCAGGAGATACAGACTCACGTCTGATAAAACTAGATGTTTCTGGGTTTTCCCCTTCGGAAGTGTGAATAAATGTTAGATCTTTAGTTTTCAGCAGAATGGAGGGAAAACAGCAGAGATGATTCAAATGTGAATCTTTATTCATTCAGACTCTAAGTTCTGCTGGTTTATGATCAGCCCAGCTCGTCTGAAACCTTCTGCTACTCACAGGATGGCTCACAGTTTCATGGTGGTCCATGAGTTGGTGTGCTGCTGGAGGTCTCCTGTTGAGACCTTAATGGACAAAGAATGATGAGCTCGGTGATCTAGCTGAAGTGGAGCCCAGGTCACGCCGGCAGCGGCCAGTCAGCAATGAAACAGATGATGTTTTCTAGCAAACCCTGAGCTCCTTCTGACCGATACATGGATCAATGTCCTCAAACATCCAGCAGGTCTTCATCATCTCCTTTACTCCTCACTCCTATCTGTGGTTCCCTGTAAAATTGTCCAGAGGGTCTCTTCAGTCTGGACCTTAAAAATGGGACTGTGATAAGAACCGGTGGGGTTCTTAGAGAGGACTTTGTTTGGTTACCATGGAGTTGGTGGGTCAATGAGACCCCACAACATGTGTTAGAATCAGATTTAGAAGCTGTGGAGTCAAGAATAGTCCTGTGGTCTCAAACATTCTGCCACAAAAGTATAAAAAACCTTTCTGGCGAATCACACCGGACAAAAATACTCTGCTACTAAAAAAAGACCTGCATTCATTCATTCATTCATTCATTCATACAAAGACTTGATCAAACGGGGTACGGCTGCGCTGTCTCAGCAGGGCGCCATCTTTCAGTGACATGTACTATACTGACTAATCTCTGCCTTCCTTTAGAAACCCCTTTCTGAGTTGTTTGTTAAATTTGGTTTCCATTTGAATAAACTATAAAGCTATTTTTAACTGGGAATCTGTCTCGAGTCTCTTTCTTTTGTATATGTTACTGTCCCATGACGTCTCTGAGACGTCACGTATGACATCATCTCAGTTTGTTAACAGCATCATCTCCCTGTTAGAATCAGGGAAATACAAAGACTTTTTTCAGCTCTGTGACAGTTTCCCAATAATCCCAAAACGGTTTTTAAAAAGTATATTCATACTAAAGTTTTCTAAACCCATAAAGAAACAGTGCAGTTTCTAATTAACAGGAACATTTTCACAGTCAGAGATAAAAACACGGATACACTAAAAACATGCGGACACAAATACACGGCTCTGAAAATGAAAAGAACACTGAATCCTCTCGGCTGATCCCGGATCCTTCTGTCCAGTCAGGAAGCAGAGGAGAACCATGCATTTTGCTGGTGTCCTCGTCTCTACTGGTACCATGATGTGGTACCTGGAGCCCATTCAGGTTGACCAGGTAGTCCCGCTCCGGGATGGAACCTCCATATATGCCGTCACTAGAAGGTGTGCTCTGTCTCCAAGAACATTCTCTGGAGAGTCCAGGAGACACCAGGAGACGGGCCTTTGTACCAGGAGAGCTGGACTGGACCGTAGAAAGACAAAAACCCAGCATCAGGACTGGCATCTGCTCTGATACCAGCGCTTCAAGATCCCTACAAGATCCCTGTTGCCTTCCTGAGTGAGCAAGGGACCTCAATCCTACTGGATTATTAGAGGGGGGAAACTTTAAAGACAGACTGACCAGGAGTCAGGAATAAACTCAGGCTTTGTTGAAAAAAACCTGCCAGCCAGCCGGTTAGCTTCACAGAGACAAATACTATGGTAACTGACTCAGAATTTAACTTTGTTCGCTTTCAAGAACGAAATAAACAAACTCAAAGTTTCCCTCATCTCAGGTTTAATAGTTTTCAATAAACCTGCCCCCCTGGTGAATCTAATCACGGTGGTTTTGTAGTCAGACTTTTACCTCACTTCAAAGTTTTCTGGTTCCTGGTTCGAATCTCTATACAGGGTAGAGTTTACACGTTCATTTGTTTTCTATTTACTTATTACTAATCCATTATTATGGGATGGAAACACAGCCACGTGGTTTTAAGCTAGCATTCAATCAGAGCTAACAGCAGAGGGAACTGAATACTCTGCAGGCGGACTATAAGCAAAGTTATTAAATCACACGACCTCTGCATGACCTCGCCAAAGCAGTTTTACCCTACTATGGTATTTTATTTTCCAGGTGACGTGTTGAGTATTTGTTTGGTGGACGCTGCATTCCTCTCCACACACACCACGTCTGGATCCTGAGGTCATGCTACTGCTTGGACACATGTACTCCTACTTACACACAAACAGACACAAACACTCACATATACACACTGACACACACACAAACACATCACTTCCCACCAGGCTCCACTTGATGGAACATCTGACCTGCTGCCTTATCAAGCAGAGGTGTCAGAATGCTCTTGAGGCCATCTCCAGAATGATGATCCACTGACACTGACTTTCTACTGTGGGTGTGTGAGTGTGTCAGCGTGTGTGTGTGAGTGTGTGTGTGTGCTGGCATGTATATAAAATCTGGTGGTGGATGCTCCATGAGAACCCGCTGTAGGTAGCAGCAGAGGAATATGATGTGGACTGCGGTCCTGTGGGTCCTGCTGGTTCTGCTGAGTCAGAACACACTGGTGAGCAGCCACATCCTGGGGAGGCCTTCTTCCAGCAGGGACCTCGCTCAGATCAAGGTAAGGCATCCAACCCATTGTCACTGCATCACCTCTGACCTCTGGGTCTCACACCGTAAGGTACCTTCGTGGTTAAAGGCAGCAGACTGGAGAAGAAGTCCCACAGAACATCTTGGATTTTTAGGGTTTTTCCACATGGACCGAAAACCTCTTTGGATGTTTTTCTTCTCACATATAACATATCCATTTATAGATGACTTGAGCTAAAACCTCTTAACTCCTCGATAAGAGACAACATTATCCAAATTGAAAAAAATCCCCATTCAAAAATGAATGAATAATTTATACAGATTTTTTTTATTTTATAAGTAAAGGGATCTGCTAACGAAACAAACAAAACTAGGCTGAGCCAGATTTAATAAAATAAAGATGTGTTATCTGGAAATGAGCGATTAAATCTCCCATTATTTATAACATGTCAACAAACCATTAAAAGTATTTTTTTCCTTTATGTAGCTTTTATAGGTTTAGTTCTCAGAAATGTCAACCTCTTTATTCCTGCTTCCTCAAACTGATACTAAATTTAATAATTGTAAGACTGTTCCAGATTTTAGAACCTTGTGTTCTTTAAACAAGATTAGAATATGATATTTAATCATTTTAAGATAAAATGTGTCATTGTCTTAGCTGGAAATATTCATAACGAGCTTTTCAGATTTTAAAGATGCATTCTATAAAAACAGCTCTGTATACCTGACTAAAAGTGTTTGTGTTGTTGATGTTTTTGCAGTGTATTCACCCGAGTTCTGGTTCAGGAACAGACTTAACAATGCTTGAGTTCAAAGGTCAGATAAGATCCAGGCAGTCAAACACTTTCTGTGTCAGAATTCTGTGTCAGAGGATTTAAAATGATGAATAAATATTACTTATCCTTGATGTCCCAGTGGGTGTGAGAGGGTTTAATTTTGATTTGTGCGTTCACACAGACGGGTTGATGAGTCTCCTACACTAAATAGAATCAGAAAACCTTTAAAGTATGGTGAACTTTGTCCGTAGGGGACACGGGTGGTGTCCTCTGACCCCAGGAGACATAGGTGGCGACCTCTGACCCTGGGGAACACCGGTGGTAACCTCCGATCCCAGTGTACACAGGTGGTGACCTCTGACCTCCAGGTACAGACCTGAAGAGAGCCAGGGAGGTCCGTTCACATTCGATTTTCTTGAATGAACACATCCGTTAAATGAAGGCAGAGGGAACCGGACAGTGGTTTCAGTGCCTAGAGGAAATAAAGGTACGAATTTTAACTGAACAAAAATTCCAGTCCAGTTAAAATTTGCAGAAACCTGTAGAAAACACAGAAACCAGCCCTCTCAGGTTCATCAGTTAACCTTTACCTCCTCTCAGTGAGGGCACTGCTGGGTTTTTCTCAACTGTATGAACCTCTGACCATTGTGGTGTTAAACAAACTGGCTGGAACACAGAAGGTCCAGCAGGAGCAGGTCGGACACAGGAGGAGTGATGTTGATGCTGCTCATCACCGATCCTGGATCATATCCAGAGGTTCCTCTGCACAGGCGTCCAACTAGGGCTCTCTTATAGATAGAAAGTTTAGTTTGAAGCTTCTAGCAGGAGCCAGCGCAGACAAAAACCACCTCCTAGGAGACCCAGGTCATGGCTGTGTCTATTTAGTTACTCACACTGGTTTCCTTTGCCTTAAACGCACAAATAGGAACTGAGGAGTTTTGGTTTTGGAGTGTAAACCTTGACCGTCTCTCCTCACCAGTCTCTACTTCAGCGCTTTGAGGAGACTCTGGCTGAAGCTGCCCAGCAGGAGGAGCCTGAACCAGACTATGAAGCAGCAGACCAAGAGCTGGAGAACAGCCAGACCAGCCCAGGATGGAGCCTGGACCAAGAGGTGGACCAAGAACCTCTGATACCAGCTAGATCTCAATCAGCAGTGGATGGACACAGTAGGACTGCGAGTCAGAGGAGCCGTCTGCAGGACCTTCTGCTGACCACCAGGAAACGGGCCTCCAGCTGCTTTGGAGCCAGGATGGACCGGATAGGAAATGCCAGCGGTCTGGGGTGCAACAACGGGAGAGGTAAGTTACCAGGGTCTAGATCCAACATGCTGGGATATCAGTAGTTGAGGTCCTGGAGGAGTGAGGTTCCATCAGAGATAGGAGAAGGACTGACTCCTCATGTGATCATCTCTGGTCAAACGTCACACATGGCTTCATGGCGATCCTGGTAGAACCACAGTCTACTTTGTTTCTGTTTCATCAGCTTCTGAAGCATCTTCTCAAGCTTTCCAGAGAACCAGGAGGAGCTCTGCTTCTTGTCTTTAAGCCAACCTCCAGCTCTCCATACAGACAAGGAGCTGATGTTCATCTGAACATCTCAGTCTTTAAAACCAATATGACCTTCACCAAGGAGATTTTGTTTTTACCTCTGTTTGATAGTTTTTTGGTTTGTTTGGTTGCTTGTCAGCAAGATCAGAAAAAGACTCATGGACAGATTTGCATAAATGTTTTGTCACCTTTTAGAGATTATTTTATTTTGGTCACTTTAACATTGTGATGTCATGACATAACATCATAATAATGTTTTTTTGACCAACCATCTGACTTTCTTCTGTGTACTTTCAGGTGAAAGTAAAAATATTTTTTAATTTACGTTTATAAAAAGTCCTTTTTATCTCCATGTGGCGGGTCTGCATTGAGGTCGCCGTTTGTAGTTGTTACTGTGTGGTAAGGATATTGAAATATTACCTTTGCACCACTTGATTCTGAAGTCTTTCCTTGTGATATGTCCGACACCGTTCGGTCTAGAGGACATAATATACCCTGACATGATTAATTGGACCAGACAGTGTAAGCTTATAATGGTCCCGCTGGATCTGAGTGGCAGGATTCCGGGGTGAGACTCACACCTGAGTGCGGTGGGATCTTCTCTGTGATAACAGAACTGTCTTTAATGAACCCATATATGTAAGAAAGATTCCTCGAGTTTATTCAGATCCTGTGGTCCTGTGCTTTAAGGAGGTTGAAGTTCGTACCTCAATTAACTTCTTCTCACCTGATGGACCATAATCACACCATTATCTTAGTTTTGCTATTTCTCTTACAGTGCATATACCTAAATTTTAATAAAACACCAGGGTTTATGTCACAGCCAGCGTTTGGGGCGTGTGTATAGAGACACATCTAGTGGATATAGGTGGTATTTAGCAGCCAACATCTCTCTCAGGGGTCGAAATCAAATTTTTGTCCCATTTTGGGTCCATTGTCTTTCCAGCTCGTCCAAATGGAGAGTTCTCCTGGTTCTATCCAAAGACTAACATGAGCTTTGTGGTATTTCTATCAAATGTGACACAGTAGTTAACAAAGAGATTCTTCCTGTTCTTATCTCCTCAGGTTAGTCCGACAAAGTCCAAGGACGCGTGTCGGACCTCTGCATGAAGACATGAGGACATGAAGACATGAGGACATGAAGACATGAAGACATGAAGACATGAAGACATAAAGACATGAAGATATGAGGACATGAGACGTTATGACATGAAGACATGAAGACACATAGACACGAAGACATGAAGACATGAGGATTTTAAGACGTGTGTATCTCCGTGTATATTTTTGTGTGTTTCTCTGTTTGTATTTTTGTGTGTATCTCAGTGTGGTCAAACATTCACTGTGTTTGTTGTCCTAAAGGAGTGGACTACTTTTGTGCATGTTGTTTGCCATTGACTAGAAACTCTTTTTTTTTTCATATGATGACTGCAGTCTTTCAATGGAGGAGGAAAACTCTGCTTCTATACTTTTAGCTTGATATGGTGACGGCTTGATGACGGATGACACACACACTCTTGTGGTATTGTTTAATGTTTAGTAAATAAAGCTGTGTTAAAAGTCGAAAGTGTCTTTCTATTTGTTTCTCTCTCTCTCTCTCACTTCACTGAAGCCCCCCCCCCCCCCCCACACACACACACACACACAAACACACACCTTTTATCACATTTAGCTACAAATGTTGAATCTAAAATCAAATCTTATATCTACATGTTAAATCTAAATGTTATGTGCCCATCCAAAAGTTATATTTTAAATGTGACATCTACTACTAAATGCAATATCCAAATCTAAATGTTGTATCTAAATCTAAATGATATATTTAAACATTAAATAAACTGAGAGGGTTAATGTCTTTTAGCATAAACGTTCTTCCCTCTCTAAAATCTATTCGATATGGCCATGAAAACATATACAAATTGCGCCTCTCGCCAGAAAACATATTTTACAAGATTACATTGAACACATCTTAATGATGACGTTACAATTCTGCTCAGTCCAAAACTGGTTGTTACTTTATCGACATTGAACGCATCGATCAGTACATCCCAACGGGATATGCTGCTGACAGCTAGGTTTGCGAGCTCTCCCGGCGTTGTCAACAGCAAATATAATTGTTTGATTTGATTTTTGGTTCACACTTATTTATCAGAGTCGCTGATCGCTTTTTTTATATAATAAAATAGGAGGGCGTGAAAAGTGGCGTGCGAAGCATGAGCTCATCAACACACACCTGAGACTCCGTGACTCTGAGGCTGGGCTCTGTGATGCCTTTTCTTAATGGCACCAAAAACATCCCGTAAGTACTTCATTCCTTTGTTATGAAGATTTGATCGAACTGCCAGTGACAAAACTTACTTGGTGCGCACTGAAAAACAATTTAAATCTTTTTTTTTCGTAATGGATTAATGGCCACAGTAAGAACATACACCCTCCACAAGGAAAGGCCGGCAAAGGGGGATTTAAATCCGGTACCTTCTTGCTGTGAGGCATCAGCGAATATTTGACTGTACGTGTTGGCCCTGTGATGAACTGGCAACTCCTCAGGGTGAACCCCATGGTACCTCTCGCCCAATGTCCGCAGGGATGGGCTCCAGCCCCTGCAACTCATGACAGCGGTTAGGGATTATGAATGAATGAATGAATAAATGAATGCACGGCTGAATGAATGAATGAATAAATGAATGAATGCACGGCTGAATGAATGAATGAATAAATGAATGAATGCACGGCTGAATGAATGAATGAATAAATGAATGAATGCACGGCTGAATGAATGAATGAATAAATGAATGAATGCACGGCTGAATGGATGAATGAATAAATGAATGAATGCACGGCTGAATGAATGAATGAATAAATGAATGAATGCACGGCTGAATGAATGAATGAATAAATGAATGAATGCACGGCTGAATGGATGAATGAATGAATGAATGGATGGATAATTGGATCTGGCTTGCAGACAAATACAAGCACACACATGCATGGACAGGCACATACACAAACACATGCACATGCAGGCGTACACACACGCGTACACAACCACTCACACATACACACGAAGGCACATTTGAACACACACACACACAACTTATGTGTCCCTCCCTGATCATCTGAGGGCTCCACAGACGACTGACACATTTAAAAAAGGACTTAAAACTTTACTTTTTAGCAGAACCTATAACTTTAATTAACATTGCTGCTTTTTGGTCAGGCTTTTATATAGTTAATATTTTATTTTATTTTATTTTATTTTTTATTGATGCTTCTATCTGCCTTTACTTTGTAGCACTTTGAGATTTGATCCAAATGTAAAGTGCATTATAAATTAAATGTATTATTATTATTATTATTATTATTATAACATAAAAAAGCAAACACACTCACTTGCCCCCACACACACAAGCACACACGCATGCATGCTAACACATATGCACGCATATTCACAGACAGGCATCAGACACACGCATACATGCACTCACGAACACACACGGACACACACAGATATGCCCATTTGAACAAACTCACACACACATACACAAAACTAACAAATACACACACATCCACACACACATCCACACACACCAACACGCACACACATACGGGCGTGCACACACAGACACGCATACACACACTCACATGCTCGGACACAACCACACGTCTACGCTTGAACACGCACACAAACTAACAAACGCACCACACCTGCACGCCCACACAAACACACATGCATTCTGTAAAACAGGTCTCTGTATCTGACTGAAATGTTTCTGCTTCAGTGATCGTGTCTGAATTAAACAATGAGACATTTTGAGTAGCATAAATACACTTGAGCTTTGGGTTTTTGTGGTGTTCTTATTTTACCACTTCTATTTTCATTTGGTTTTGTTGAGCAGCCATCCCATAATGAGAAGTCAGAGATCTCGTAGCAGACAATGAGTCACAGAAGGACCTGAGAAAGTTCTACTCCAGCATCTCGATAGATGTTCTTCCTCTCTTCCTTCTGTCTGATGATAATAATAGTAATAATAGTAATAATAATAATGATGAGGATGTTTATGGTAATAATAATAATCATAATAATAATGGTGATAATAATGGTAATAATGATAATAATGATAAAAGTAATAATTATAATAATAATGATGATAATAATAATAATGATGATGATGATGATGATAATAATGATAATGATGATGATGATGATAATAAGGGTAATAATGATGATAATAATAGTAATAATAATAATGATGATGATGATGATGATAATAATAATAATAATGATGATGTCAGTATTCGGTTCAGAGCAACACCTTTCATGACATCTTGATGAGGGATCCATTGGGTCAGGGGCCGTCTTACGGTTCTGTGATGTTTGGCAGAGGGCAGTAGAAGAAGAAAGAATCCTTTATTAGTCACATAGTCATACAGTACAACATAGTGAAATTACTTCTCTGCATTTGACCCATCCCTGAGGGAGCAGTGGGCAGCCCCTCGTGGAGCGCCCGGGGAGCTAAGGATTCAGGGTCTTGCTCAAGGACCCTACAACAAGTAGACCCTGGTGGGATTCGAACCGGCTACCTTCCGATCTTCTGATTGGGAGAAGGCCGCTCTACCCACTGAGCCACAGCCGCCCCAGTAGTGAGCAGAGTCAATGTTCTTCTCTGCATCTGTGGAGCCTCATCTGTGTTGGTTGCCCATCACGGAGGAGAGCTTTCCCCCACCCTCTGGAGGTTGTTAAAGTTCAGCAGTGGATCCACACCAGATGTTGGTGCTGAGCGTGAGAGTTCTTTTTTAGGTACATCTGCAGAACTGATGGAAGTTCTTGGGGTCAGACCATACCACTGAACAGTGGAACAGGACCAGAAGAAGTCCTCAGAGGAACCTGAAGCAGCTGTATCTTGACTCCCCCCCACCATCAGCGTTGTGTAAGTGTGTGTGACAGGCAGCCAAGAAGGAAGTGTCATCTTGCGTTAGGACTACGCCATGGTCCCACGGTCCTGTCCACTCAGATTATGGAGATCAATTAAATCCTATAAATACAGCAGTGAAACATCTCACCAGACGACTATTCCACTAGAGGACACTTTTTATTTTTTGAAGCAGTTTACTAGTTTGTTTGGGGACTTTAGGGATCAGATCTACAGAGGACCCAGATCCACAAGAAGAACCAAATCTACCAGAGGACCCAGATCCACCAGAAGAACCAAATCTACCAGAGGAACCAGATCCGTCAGAAGAACCAGATCCACCAGATTCAACATCATTATATTACAGTTACAGCATTAAAGAAAACAATCAGTGACTTTACGCTGAAGCTCTTGGATAACTACTGCATCACATTTGATAGAGATACCACAAAGTCTATGTTCTTCTACAGTTTTTGTGGGATCGGACCAGGAGGACGATTGTTGTTCACCACAACATAAATAGAATCTTGTCTCCGTGGTTACGGCTGTTAGTTACGGCTGTTGGTTGATGTTAGTGGTGAGTTGGTGTCAGTCTTGATCCCTGAGATGTAAACAGAGTTTAGGCTCTCTCCTGTTCACAGTGCAGAGACCAGGACTACCAGCAGCCAACAGCGACATCTAGTGGTCTATCAGAACGAAGACAGGGATGAAGTCCCCCCCTCCATCACCACCACCACCCCTCCATCACCACCACCACCCCTGAGCGCGGTGGGAGGAGAAGAGAGGCGTCAGGGCGAAGTCTAGTCGGTGTTTTGGAGTTGGAAAGAGAGGAATGTGCTGCAGGAGGAGCAGGAAGACGTGAGTCACGTCTTAATGAGTGATGAGGACAGAAGCAGGATCTCCTAGCAGAGCTTTATTCGGAGCGTCTGCAGCAGAGAGAAGCTCTCAGGGTGTCTGAGGAACCAATCTGGATTTAGACCTCCTCTGGATAGACAGACGGTGAGTCTCTCTGAGAACTAATCTGGATTCATCTGAAGCAGCATGGAGCGTTAGGTTTGGGTTAGTTAGGTTAGACCTGGACCAGACAGGAGGGTTAGGGGTCAGGTTCTACACCTGGATCAGGTCAGTCTGGGTTAGGTTAGGGTTCTTGACTAGAAATGTTAATATTGACATCAGGTGCTCTGACATCTTATCCTTTCTGTGTCATGATGATGTTAGGAGTAATGTACAATTCCAAGACAATAACAACCAATGACATAAAAGTCATTTTTTAAAATGAAGACGTGTTTCTTTAATAAGAAAACATTTTTTAATTGAAGTATTTGTAAAGTTGAGCTTTTTGTTCCAGGTGGAGTGAAGAGCAGAGAGGCTTCAGGAAAGAACTGAGTTATCACATATGTTTATATGCATACATGTTTAATACATCTCCATTCTATCGGCTCACCAGTAGGGCCTTACTGACATTATAAAAGAAATACATGAATTAATGGATGAATGAATTTATGTTTTCATGAATTTACGGAGAATTAATGAATCAAATACACTGTACATGTAACATAAAATGATATAATCTAATATAAAATAATATAATACAATCTAATATAAAATAATATAATACAATATGATCTAAAATGATATGATATAAAATAATATAATATAATGTCATATAATAATAACTATTTAACGCAGAAATTTGAATTGAAATT
The DNA here is from genome assembly GCA_037951165.1 of Lophius americanus. NCBI lineage: Eukaryota > Metazoa > Chordata > Actinopteri > Lophiiformes > Lophiidae > Lophius > Lophius americanus. Next base: position 2,115,727 of record JBBDHG010000083.1, on the reverse strand, counting down.
ACACCTAATGTTCAGTTAATGTAATTAAAGACATTATGATGTAATGGAGCTCATAAAAATAATGTTTTGTAACGTACAACATTTCTCTAAATTGATATATTACAGTATTTCATCTCGCAATCATGCCTTTATTTAAGCGGAGGGAAAAGTTTCCCTGAGTTATTTTTTAGAGTGCAGTGTGTCATGTGACCAGTGTCAGACTATTATAGCATTAGGCCTTTTGGTCACATGACTACTCTGTGAGCCTGAGTAGTTGCAAGCACAGTAACACTGTGTAACACTATACTTTAAAAAAGAAAATACAGTAACCCAGCAAGCCCATAATGATAATAATCCTCAGAGAGCCTTAGCCTGAACCCATGTGTCTCCCCAGAGGATGTCAGGTCTTCACTGGATGACATCATGATAGACATTAGGTCTGAAAGTAACGGCGTCAAACTGATCCTTGCAGCATGGCTGATCTACCACCAGTAGATCCCTTAGTGTGTGGCGTTATTATTATGGGATGTTTCTGCAGTGGGAGTCAGTAGATCTTCATTTTGACAATCCAGAGGTTGTTCTCTGCTCTCTCTCTCTCTCTCTCTTATTGTCCATTCAGCCTCTCGAGCTTCGGAATCTTCATCAGAATGGATCCTTTCTCCCCTCAGCCTGCTGAATTATTCATCTCAGCTCAACTTGCCACAAGAAATTATTCTTCTACTATCTGACTTGTTACGTCTCCACATGCTGATGGCACGACTCCTTCAGAGGTCATGTCCTGACCCTCGCTGAGATGAACTGAACGTGGTTTTAGGTTCAGCGTTGCCTATCTGAGATGATTAGAAGGTGGAGGCTCCTGTTGAAGAATCTGGAGGAGATTGGTGTGATTGACTAACCGTCTGGGAAAGAACAGGTCTGGATCTGCTGAACAGGAATTTAACACCTTCACGTCGCCTCAAGCTAAACGCAGCAGCAACAGAGACAGGAGGGGGTCCACATGGTTCACGACTTCTTAAAGACCTCTGATCTTCATCCGACCTACCGCTAGTCTTCACGCTGCATTCAGTAAGGTGATGTGAAGTGACAGAAAACCTTGTCCTTTATATACAGTGCATTTTTACATCCCCTTTAATGCAATTACATGGATTCCACTTAAAGTCAGTTCTCTTCAGTTTACCCAAAAAGATTAACATTAACATTAACAATAACATTCTCAAAGCCCTTTGCTTTGAGAATGCTGATGGCTAAATACAAAGAATGTCAGAAGTAGCTGATGGAGAAGTATAGAGAAGGTCTATACTTCTCAGAAGGAGCTGATGTATAGAGAAGGTCCAAGGGAGCTGATGGAAATAAACAGAGCGGGTCAGAAGGAGCGGATGGAGAAGTACCGAGAAGGTCAGAAGGAGCTGATAGAGAATTTCCGGGGGAGCTGATGGAGAAGCACAGAGAAGGTCTCAAGGAGCTGATGGAGAAGTGTGGAGAAGATCAGAAGGAGCTGAGAAGGTCTGAAGGAGTTGAAAGAGAAGTAAAGAGAAGATCAGAAGTATTGCAGATTTAGAAAAAGCGTGCGACAGAATGCCAAAGGAGGAATTGTGGGACTACATGAGGGATTCTAGAGTGACTGAGAAGTGTGTTAGAGTGTGCAGGATATGTTTGAGGGCAGCATGACAAGTGAGGTGTGCAGTAGGAGTCAAAGATGGGTTCATGGTGGAGGAGGGACTGCACCAAGGATCGGCTTTGAGCCCCTTCTATGTCGAAGGATGGCTGACAGATGAGTCAGGCAGGAGTCTCCATGGACTACGATGATGGTAGATGACACTGATCTGTAGTGAGAGCAGTTGGAGGAAAACCCTTGATAGGTGGAGTTATTTGCTGGAGGAAAAAGGAATGAAGGTCAGTTGCAACAAGACAGAAGACGTGTGTACATGAAAGGGAGGCAGGTGGAATGGTGAGGATGCGAGGAGCCGAAACAAAGGTGGTTCAACTGAACCACACCTGATCTCCAAGACTCCCGTGGTTACAGGCTGAATACTAGATAACCTACTGAAAAAAACATTTACGATGTTCCTCATCTGGTTTGTCAGGAGACCCAACCTTTGACCTTTATTGGTTAACCTGTCAATCATCTCCACAGGAGCAGAGGTGACCTCCGAGAAGGACCCAGCATGACCTCTCCACAGGCTCTTCTACTCCACCCCTCAGGTGAGTTTCTGAGTCATCACCGGGATGTTTGAAATCTTTTTCGAGGTTAATGTTCTTCACTGATGATTTCATCTAACACGTTATTTTCCAAATGACAGAATGTTTGACTCTAACACTGGTCAGACTTACATCAGCTCAGGAAATAGTCCCACCCCTAAGCGCCCCATCCACACCTCCATCCATCCATCTATTCATCCATCACTCCATCCATCCCTCCATCTATCTCTTTGACATAGGGATGACACTGATGTCATCTGGGTGTGACATCATGAATATTGATCATCTTTATGTCAGATGCTGATTGGCTGACACCAGTGAGGCTGTTCAAATATAAAAAGGATCAGGATCTCCAGACATTAAACAGACATTGGACTCTGTTTAATCCAAGTTACTTATCTAAATACGTCCTCTTTGCTTCTGGTGCCTTACTGTGCTCCCAGATTATGGTCTGACCAGAACCTGACAGTTTAGACCCAGGGGAGTGGATTTATTTTCTGGACATATGCAGGCAGGCTAAGGGCTGAGAGGCCGCCTGACGCTGAACTTGTTAATCCCCTGCTGTTTGGAAACTAGACCTACTGGCTTAGATATTGTCCGAGAAGGACTGAGCCTCTGCAGAACTTCTGGTACCACCTGACCCGGCTCGTACAGGTGAACCTGCTGTTACTGGTGAAAACAAAGTTCTCTTCTTTAAGAAGGCGGTATAATTTCTTACAAATCCATTCTTTACTTTTTGTGTAATCTTTCAAACAAAGGTCAGCAGACCCCCCCACCCTCTGGAAAGTGAACCCCCACCTTTCAGAAAGCAGACCCCACCTTTCAGAGAGCAGACTCCCATCCCTCAAAAATCAAACCCACACCTAGACTCTCTTTCCAAGATGACCCTCATCATGTGACTCCCCTACCATTGACACCTAAAGCAGACAGGGATTCTAGAATAAATACCTGAATGGATCAGTAAACACAACAGAAAAAAAATAATGTCATAATATTTGGCAATTATACCAAGTTTGGACTATTCCTGGATTAGTTTTCTGTCTAGTGTTGGAACAGATCTAGATCTAGATCCTTGGGGATATAGATGTGGGCAAGATTTGACTCATTTTGTGGACCCGCTGTAGACCAGTTGTGGTTCTGGTTTGGAATAGTCTTTTGGTCTAGCTACAGATTTCAGCGCTGTTGTGAAAGTACTGTTCTGTGTGGGTGGGGTATGTGAGTTGGGTTTGAGAGAATGGGTCCATATAGGCGGGGTCTGTGCTGTTGGGGTCTTTGTAAATGGTGTATGTGTGTGCGGGTCTGTGAGGAAGGGGTCTGTGTAGGTGGGGTCTGTGTGGGTCTTGCTGGTGGGAGGAGGAGATGAGGAGCAACAGATGGAGGCTTAAGCACCATATGTTCAGATTATAATCTCTCCCTCCTACAAACAGATGACCTTTGACATCCTGCCAGGCAGAGAGTTTTATCTTCTCTTAGAATGATTGAGAGGTCTGGATTCCAATAGACTGTAGAAGTCTGAACTCTACTGGACTTTACAGGTCTGAACTTACAGGATTCCAGACATGAACCCTACTGATGTCCTCACTAGTCAATTATCCAGATATAAGACATGTCACTTTGAATCAACGGTTCTGATGGGTTTCCTAGATTTTTAAATTTGAGCTCCTGTGTATTCCATCAGTCAATCAGCTTCTTGTTTGCTCAGAGTCTCCATCTGATGGAGGATCACACCGGGATGAAGATGAGGATGAAGACGAGCAGGGGAAGAGGTCTGAATTTAATGACTGGACTGTCATCACACCCTTAGAGATGAGTGACCGGCCCCGAGACCCAGAACCATCAAAACTCTGCAGTGAAGCACACAGACCCAAAACCAAAAGCCAGGATTCAGTGAGAAGCAGAACAGGACCAAAGGACCAGAACCTTCTGTGCAAGCAGTACCACCCAGGTAAGGAACCAAGACCAAAGGATTATAACCCACTGTAGCAGCAATACTGTTCAGTTCAGGAACCACAGACTCAGATGGTATCGATGCATTGAAATGAGGTTCTGACTGATTTAATCAGAATAGTCTTTTTTTCAGATCTGGAGGTCCGGGAGTCAGCGGAGGTCAGGAGGGAGTCACCGGAGGGGTGAGTTATTATGGGATATAGTTACAGATTTCATTAAATCGATCAATCAATCTTTATTTATATAGCGCCAATTCACAACAAACAGTTGTCTCAAGATACTTTCCAGAAAGAAGGTCTAGACCAAACTCTTTATATAATTATCTACAGAGACCCAACAAATTCTTCTGTGAGCAAGCACTTGGCGACAATGGCGACGAAAAACTGCCTTTTAACGGGCAGAAACCTCGAGCAGATCCAAGACTCAGGATGTACGGCCTACTTCCATGACCGGTCGGATTTGAAAAAAAAAAGACACAAGAGAGACACGAGTAATAAAAAATAAATAAAAAAATAAACAATTATATTTCATCAAAATCACTGTTGTGTCAAACTGGAGCAACAAAGAGTATTTTCAGGTTAACATTTCCAAAATTAAGTAAATAAAACAATATAATCATATTTTCATTTTAAAGCAAGGCTGTGCGTCCTTTGGTTCTGGAAAATTCCTTTTAGCAGTCTGTTCATGTTGGACACCATCCTGGTTTCCTTCTATAAATCATATAAATATACAAATCAGTTTATACACATAGTCCAGTAGAACCACATCCAAAACACACCATGTGGTCCTCATCTGAGATTGGAGAGTTGCCAGACTTCAGACTGGCAACTCTACAGGTTTGACCTTCTAGTCTTCTTCTTTCTTTAGAGGAGAAATTCTCTTCAGCTTTTAGCTCAGAGAAGACCTCATCTGTGAAGATATAGCAGTTAATGTTGTCTCTAGATAATGCGGGATCCTGGGACTTCTGGAGATGGACTTGTATGAGCCGTCAGTCATGTAATTTGGGTTTTCAGTGGTGCTGCTGTTAACCTCCAGCATGAATAAGGAACTTGAGCTGACCCTTTAGCGGATGGGTTCCAGTGGATGGTACCTGGTTTGTCATTTTTTGTATGAACTGATCCTTTAATCTTCATCTTCAGGCACGTTTAGGAGTTTCCTGATTTGAACCTGATTTGAGGTGACCAGACCCTCTGAATGTAAGATGTTCTCTGTTGCAGGTCCACCTCCTCAGATCTTGGCCTGACTGGGGAGCCAGAATTGTTGAAAGCCAGCGGGATCTATGAAGGTAAGAATTCTGATGGTCTGATGGTCCACCTGTGAGGAACAACTTGTCTGTGTAGATGCCCTCACCAGTGTGAGCATGTCTTTGTGTTCTCCTGGACAGACCAGACGTCTCATAGAGCCAGAAAGTGTCTCGGCGTGCTTTCAGAGCTCACGCCGAGACTGAACGATGTACAGTCTGAACAGTAATTACAAAGTAGTAATAGTGATAGCAGTGGTGGATTGTCTGACAGCCGTAGTTACTAGTTACTTTATTCTTCTACTCCACTACACTTATCTGAAAGCTGTAGTTACTAGTTACTTTATTCCTCTACTCCATTACATTTATCTGACAGCTGTAGTTACTAGTTACTTTATTCCTCTAATCCATTACATTTATCTGACAGCTGTAGTTATTAGTTACTTTATACTTCTACTCCATTACATTTATCTGACAGCTGTAGTTACTAGTTACTTTATTCTTCTACTCCACTACACTTATCTGAAAGCTGTAGTTACTAGTTACTTTATTCCTCTACTCCATTACATTTATCTGACAGCTGTAGTTACTAGTTACTTTATTCCTCTAATCCATTACATTTATCTGACAGCTGTAGTTATTAGTTACTTTATACTTCTACTCCATTACATTTATCTGACAGCTGTAGTTACTAGTTACTTTATTCTTCTACTCCATTACATTTATCTGACAGCTGTAGTTATTAGTTACTTTATACTTCTACTCCATTACATTTATCTGACAGCTGTAGTTATAAGTTACTTTATACTTCTACTCCATTACATTTATCTGACAGCTGTAGTTACTAGTTACTTTATTCTTCTACTCCAGTATAATTATCTGACAGCTATAGTTACTAGTTACTTTATTCTTCTACTCAACTACATTTATCTGACTGTGTAGTTACTAGTTACTTTGTTCTTCTACTCCATTACATTTATCTGACAGCTATAGTTATTAGTTACTTTATACTTCTACTCCATTACATTTATCTGACAGCTGTAGTTACTAGTTACTTTATTCTTCTACTCCAGTATAATTATCTGACAGCTGTAGTTACTAGTTATTTTATTCCTCTACTCCATTACAATCAAAGTATGTTTTTCTGATTATACTTCTGTTGTCTTACTTGAGTGAAGTTTAAAAGGCAGGTATTTTAGTATTAGTGGAATACTTTCACAGAACTTAGTACTTTTACTCAAGTTATGGCTCTGATACCACTGAGTTTACAGTTATAGATACCGGTCCCGACAAGCTGCAGCGATTAGGAGGCAGAACCGGTTCCTCTGCTCCTACAGATGTGTCCTGAATATAAATCAGTGAGCCCCCCTGAGGTCACCTCCAGGACGGGTTCCAGTCCCCAGTAGGTCACATGACCGTAGCCTGAACTCATCTCAAAACCACAATCAAATAAAAGAAATGTACCAGAAATGGTTTATCGACCCCAGAGGGGGATTCCTCTGTCCAGTAGAGGGAGCTGTATGCACACATTAAGACCTGTGGCTGAGACATGAACCTAGTTTCACTCAGATTTAGCATTGTACACTCTAAAAACAGAAAAGTCTAAGTAGGTGGAAGCCTGATTTGAGACATTCAGGTGGGAAGAGGTTTGTAAGAAAGAGAAAAAGGAATCTCTGCGTTCACCTTCAATCAGCTGATTACAGAGTCAGGACAGGATGTTCTTCTCCTTCACTGTACGATGTCTGTTTCAAACGTAAAATGTTTGCAGGTTTTACGTTTTTTTTTACTCCACCTCTGTGGCGGTGGAGTCTATCGATAGGGGGTGGAGTCTATCCACTGATTGCCTTCCATCGGCGGTATGTTTAGGTTTGAAGCTGTTTTTTTGTTTTGTAGGGAGATCATCTCCGATGGCTGACGGATATAAATATTGTTCCAGCTCGTCTCCCAATGGTTCCATCCCGCAGCTGAAGGATGAGACATCCTCTTCAATCCATCTCCAGTCTGAAGATCTCACAGAGGATGTAGGAACTGAGGAGGCCTGGCCCTCTGCCCACAGTGAGGTCATCTATGATGAAGTTCCTTCTGAGAACTTCCAGCAACCAGTGGAAGGTGATCAGGCTGAAGGTGAATGATGAATGAATGCATGACTGACGGTGCGGAGCTTCACAGGAGCTCTGGTTCTCTGTGCAGATGACATCTATGAGGACATCCAGAGACCTCCTCTCCACAGCTCCAGCAGCTGGAGCTCCACTGAGTTTGAGAGTTATGATGAGAAGATGCCCAACGGTGAGACTCTTCCTCCGGCCAGAAGAAGCAGGAAGGTAACTCCTCCACCCTAACATCCACCTAAACCCTCCACCCTGACCCTCGTAGGGTGTCCGCCACTAAAGGAGGGGTCATATCGTGAGCTCCACTATAGGGGGGGCTCGTAAGGTGTCCTCCACTAAAAGGGGGGGGTTCAAATGGTTACATCCAACAAAAGGGGGGCGCGTAGAGTGTCCTCCACTAAAAGGGGGAGGACACACCCACAGAGGAGTTCATGGTTCCCTCCTTTACTTTAGGCCTCCAGATTGAATGAAAGTTGCTGTACTGGGAAGAGGAAGTGAGTTCTTTCTGTCATAAGACCTCCGTCAGCACTTCAGTCTTCTGTTTCTGTCACTGCATCCTCCTCTAATGGTTGGACTTTACTCCTCTAATGGTTGGACTTTACTCCTCTAATGGTTGGACTTTACTCCTCTGATGGTTGGACTTTACTCCTCTGATGGTTGGACTTTACTCCTCTAATGGTTGGACTTTACTCCTCTAATGGTTGGACTTTACTCCTCTGATGGTTGGACTTTACTCCTCTGATGGTTGGACTTTACTCCTCTAATGGTTTGACATTACTCCACCGATGGTTGGACTTTACTCCTCTGATAGTTGGACTTCCCCACATCTACTGGTCTTTGGAAGACGTCCTTCAAGAGGTTGGAGGGAACTAGCTGGTTCTCTGTGTCTGTGATTGTGGAGGTGAAGCATGACTTCTTGAAGGTGGACTGATTGTTGCTCACCTGAGGTAGGTGTGATGTCATCATGCCATTTAACGTGTGTGTGTGTGTGTGTATGTGTGTGTGTGTGTTTGTGTGTTTATTTATGGGTTGAGGACTGAATCTGCTAGAAGAAGCAGCTGATGTATATCTTTAGAGTGGTCTAGTTTGGTAGGACAGCGTCTGACTCCACCTGATGGGTCAACCAATAGAAGGTTCATGTTCAACCATCAAAAAGTGGTGCAGAAACAGCGGGTTGATGACCAATGTGGAGATTTTACCACTTAGAGGCCTGAGGAGAAGATCACTGGATGGAGAGGCTGAGTCTGATGGGAAGGACTGGGAGTCTGTTTTTTCTGTGAATGTCCTCGTTAAGCCTGGTGTGGTCCAGTCCAGTTTTCCGTTGGATGGTACTGGGAGATACCAACCTGTGGGTAGGTTATAACGTCACTTTATGAGGGAATAGAGGCTCTAACATCTTTTTTGAAAGTTCATTTTATTTTACACAGTTTTTGTGGACTCAACATCCCAATTGGATAGCAATGAGAGAAATGGGATTTTGGCTGCAAAATACCATATATGTCCACTAGAGGGAGCTAAATGAACACACTACAAGCTTTTACCTTGACATAATACTTGGATTTTAGTCAAATCTAGCATTTTGCAGTGTAAAAAATGTGAAAATTAAGTAGAAGCGTGTTAAACTAGATTCAAGCTGTTGGATTCTGGTTTCGAGATGTATTTCTACATAATGAGCATACAGTCTAGTCTGGTGATGCACAGATCAGCTCTGACATCATCACAATGTTCATCACCACTGGACCTCAGTCCCGTCTGGCCTTCAAATGAAGCCTTTAACTCAACCAAACAAAACCCTGTTTAGAATCTATGGGATGGCTTCTAATCCCGGATCATGTAACATGAGCTTCATGTGATTCAAACTGGGCTCTGTGGGTCTGATGATCCGTTGAAGTCTTTCTATAAAACTACAGACGGCTACTGAGGTGATCCCTTCTTATACCAAAATTATAAGACATCCTGGCTTCAGCAAACTGTGACCATACACCTTCCTCAGCCAGGAGGAAAGGTGCCAGAAGAAAGAGAACTCTTCAGGGAGGAGGAGTTAAAGTCTGACTGAGGGTCTGGATTTAACTGCTTCTTGTAAAGATCTATTTGTTCAATATATGTCGATCTTGTAGTCAGCAGTTAAGAGGACTTTGGGCCAAAATTATCTACTGTGAGTCTTACTTCCTCTTTAGACCACGCCCTTTGTTGCAGGTGGAACGTTCTTATTGGTTCTCGCCTATATAATGATCTTCTTCTCCATGAGATCTGTTTGACCCTCTGATGAAGGCTAGAAGCTGAGACCTGTTGGATTTTGTGTTTTAGAGCTTCTTATGAGCTCACCTTGAAGATCAGTTCTTCTGAGCTGCTGTGAAGGAGAAAGTTTGAGTTTTATTTTATTTTCACACGTGAACCATGATGACTCATCCTGTTTTCATCTTTATGGTTTCAATGGAAAAATGACTTTAAGGTGAAGGTTGGTTAACTTCTCATGTTTTCCATACACTGGAATCACCAGAGGTCTAGTCGTTCTACTCACCACTGGTAGAAAGTAACTCAATACATTTACTCAAGTACAAATCTCAGCCACTTGTTTTTTACATGATTATTTCCATTTGATGCTAATTTATTCATCTGCTCCTCTTCATCTCTACTACTTTATGCCCCACTTCATTCATCAGAGAGCTTTAATAACCAGTTACTCTTCAGATTACAGTTTTTCTTCTCTTCCAGTGTGTTTCCGTAAATGTGTTGAATTTTGATTGTCTGTGGAAAAAAGTTAATATCTTTATGGGATGAGAAATTTCCTGGTTCTTCATCTAAATACATTTTTCTCTAACGGAACCATAACAAATGTAGTAAAAAAAATCAGCTTGCGTTCTTCATGATATGCAATGAGAGAATCTCTGGAGTAATGAGTACTTTTACTCTGATACTTTAAGTACATTTTGCTGATAATACTTCAATAACTCAACTTCACTAAAGCTTGGGATGCAGGGGTTATATTTATATTCTGGAAAGTTTAGGCTCTTATGGAATCATCGTTGATGCAGATCCTTCATCTTAACACGATATCTCAAAAAGTATTGAATGTATCATTTTCTTGTTTTAAACCAACATAGACCTTAGTGCGAGGAAGAACTGGAGTGATTTTAGTAAATGTCAGTTGTATTTTTTCAACACCAATGGGAGCATTATCTCCAAAAAGATTTTCAGACATAACTTCCTAACTTTTGGTTTGTTCTCACCAGGGCGAGCGCTTTACAAAAAACACTGTTTTACAGACGTAATGTCACATTTAATATGAGGAGTTCAATCAGCGGTATTACTTGTACAATGCAGGAGATTGGAGGCTTTGTCAGTGATATATCCTTACTGTCAGGGACGATAGCGTAGGTCTGGCTTGTGGTGGAGTATTTTTTCAGTGTAATATGTAATAGTACTTTTACTCAAGCAATGAATACTTCATCCAGCACTGCCAGTCACTGTGATGCTTCAAAGGTTCTGGTTTCAGTGGATGATAGGAAGAGGAAGAAGAGGGAAGAAGGAAAGGATTGGGCTCTGCTGAGTTTGGTCTGATCCCTCCTCTGGGTTTGACTTACAGTTTCCCGTGAATGTTCTCCGGCTGAAGGAGCAGTGTTCCGTCACCAGGAGGGAGTTGGCGGTTCGGCTCAGCGGACCTCAGGTTTCCCACCTACGACAGAGCTGTGACACCAAGGTAGGACCTGATCCCATCAATGGTTCTGATCCAATCAGTCACTTTGCTCCTGGGTTTCTCAGATCTATCTCTAGAAACCCTCAGCTCTTCCAACCTCCTGAAGGTGAGGAGCTAAAACCATCTCAGTCTGTAGAAAACGTGGAGAATACCAATTACCTAAGAACATTAAAGCATTATTTAAAGTAATGTTTACTTCAAAAATGGATATTTTAAGTTAACTCATTGTTTTCATCATATTATACATATATAATACGTATTCCATCAACCTATTTTATTCTGTATGTGTCAGTGTGGTTATTTAAATACAGCATTGGGAGTAGATTATTTAATGACACTTTATTTATATATTCAAATTATAGAAATTGTAGGAGCACAAAACGAAAGCAGATGCTACTGGTATTCACCTTTTCCCAATTAATAGAAATTCTACTCACGTTTTCACAGTTTATTGGAATTAATTAATTTGAGCATACAATTCTAAGGTCTTGACACATCTTAAAAGATATTTAAATATCTTTTAATTTATACTTTTAAGTACCAATTACATAGTTTGCAAACAACTATATACTATCCAAAAATGATAAGAACGATCAACGCAAAGGAAAGCAAAAAGCTAATTGAACTCAAAATGCTCAAGTTAAAAATAATTCTAACTAAGTTTTCATTAGTTATTTGAATTGGTGTGATCCTTTGGGTTTACCTTGCTGTTACGTATAGGCTGATTTCCTCACTATTTTCTCCTCAATTGTGTTTTTTTCATCAGTGAATGATTTTTCCAGGTGCAGCAGTTGGTGAAAGCAGCACGGACCGGCACCAAGGATGGTTTAGAAAAGCTAGCCATGCTGCGTAAAGTTTCCTTCTTCCTGAGGAGAGATACCACAGGTACCAACATCAGATTTGAGATGAGACGTTTCTAAAACAAAAAAAAATTTATTCTTCAGTTTTCATGAACAGATTTCAGAATGTGCTGAAATCTGTTCAAACTTGGGATCAATGTGTAGTACATGTTTACTAAATGTATAATAGACATGTAATAATGTGTAATAGAAGTGTAATGAATGTGTTTTAGATTGTGATAAATGGGTAACATACATGTAATAGATGTGCAATAGAAAGGATTGGTAATATATGTGTAATAAAGGTGTTATACACTTATAGTAGTACATGTGTAATAATGCTCTCAGACGATGCTCCTGTGCTGACTGACGTGATTGTGTTTGATTTTCCAGCTGAGGGGAAGGATGATGCAGGCTACATTGATGTGTCTGTCTGTGAGTTAAAGCATCCCCCACCACAGCTCAGCCCCATGCCAGAGGGTCTCAGCAGCCAGCAGGTACGTGGACCACCTCATGTTATCAGAACTCTTTGTAGTATTTAGATTATTCAGACATCAGGCTGTAGCGTGTGATCCATATTCCATCCTAAACACATGACAGGAAGTGGATGTGTAATAATAATAATAAACTTAATTTATATAGCACCTTTTCAAAACACTGTTACCATAGAATGTAAACGTAGATATAAACGTAAAATAAAGCCAACGGTACAGAGACTTAAAAACAATAAAACACAACGGGAGAATTAAAGTTTAAGATAAAACATTACAACAAAAAGATTAAAAGAAATAGTCAAAGGGTAGCAGCTCAGGTGGAATCAGGAATAGCCTGATTGATAGATTGATTGGAGATGCGATTAAAAGATCTAAAATGTTTCTCGGGGCCAGGTCATTAAGGGCTTTAAAAGCAATCAGATAAATTGTTAAATCAATCATAAAACAAACAGGGAGCCAGTGTAGCGGAGCTAAAACACGAGTGATGTGATTATGGACCTTTGTTCTTATTAAAAGCCTGGCTGCTGAGTTCTGAACCATCTGTAATCTTTTCAAAGTTTCAAGGCATGACAAGTCAAAGCATTTACAATGGTTTAGCTTAAAAACGTTAGGTCATGACCATAGATCCTCCCCAGTCTTTCATGGTTTCCTCACTGGACCATGCCCCCACCTTCTACCCATATCCATGGTTTATCAGTCAAAGAGTTAACGTGTAACTGACATAGGAAAGCTCACAGTTGATAGCTACAGCTGAAAGTCGCACACATGAAGGATCTACAGCTGAGGGAACTACAGCTGAGGGACCTACAGCTGCTAGCTACAGCTGAGGGACGTACAGCTGCTAGCTACAATTGGAGGAACGACAGCTAAGGTCCCTCAGCTGAGGGACCTACAGCTGAGGGACCTACAGCTGAGGGACCTACAGCTGATATCTACAGCTGAGGGACCTACAGCTGATATCTACAGCTGAGGGACGTACAGCTGCTAGCTACAATTGGAGGAACGACAGCTAAGGTCCCTCAGCTGAGGGACCTACAGCTGAGGGACCTACAGCTGAGGGACCTACAGCTGATATCTACAGCTGAGGGACGTACAGCTGCTAGCTACAATTGGAGGAACGACAGCTAAGGTCCCTCAGCTGAGGGACCTACAGCTGAGGGACCTACAGCTGAGGGACCTACAGCTGATATCTACAGCTGAGGGACCTACAGCTGAGGGACCTACAGCTGATATCTACAGCTGAGGGACCTACAGCTGATATCTACAGCTGAGGGACCTACAGCTGAGGGACCTACAGCTGAGGGACCTACAGCTGAGGGACCTACAGCTGAGGGACCTATAGCTGAGGGACCTACAGCTGAGGGACCTACAGCTGATATCTACTGCTGAGGGACCTACAGCTGAGGGACCTACAGCTGTTATTTATAGCTGAGGGACCTACAATTGAGGGACCTACCTACAGTTGATAACTTTAGCTGAGGGACATGCCGCTTCCCTGCATCCTCAGGTCCTCACATCACTGAAGATATTTGCTTCTGAAAGATTCTCAGAACTCTAATCTTGTCTGCTGGACATATATGTTACTCATCAGATTTGACGCAGTTCATGAGTTGGTCTCTGGTTCCTGCAGGTGGTCAGACGACTCATCCTCAGCTCCATCGTTCAAAGTGAGAGCAGCTACCTGGACTCCCTCAAGAGAATCCTTCTGGTGAGTTACACGTGCTCTTAGGTTCAGGATAAAACAGCTTTCAATCAAAAACAACAGACAACAGAAGATACGAAAAGGATAGAACCATCTACAATAGAGATGAATAGAATAGAATACAACATCTCCTCCTGAATGATGAAGATCACGAGTCCCAACCACTGACCTGGAGAAAAGGTCCAGTCGGTGGTGGACTGATCACTTCCCTTCTCCGCCAGTTCTCTTGTTCCTGTCCAGGACTGAGTCCTGCTGGACCATAAATATCAGGGCTACTCCTACTGAAGAGAATATGGTTCATCCAGATCTCACAAACCCAAACCTTCATCCTCAGAGGCTTTGATCTCCATCAGTCTCTTGCCGCATTCCTTTCTGTCTTCTCGGTTTAGAACTGGAGGTGGTCTGTGGAGGTTCTTAGTCAGATTCAGGTGCCTGAGGGATTACCAGGACCGTGGTTCACTTTCTTCCCAGAGGTATACTTTATATCATCAGACTAAATCACTTCCTGTCCATGTCTGGACCTACACTGGTGTTTCTTGAATTGAGTGAATTGTTCAGACTCTGGGTCTCCTGTTTCCTCTTCCTGGTTGTTACCATTATTGTAGAGAAACATGGAGAAACAACACGGAGACCCGGAGAACAACAGAGCAGACCTGTAGTTGCTGTTCTATATCTTTGATCCAGACAGAGGGCTGATATCACAGGAGATATTTTCTTGAACATCAACTATGATAGAACTATGGTCAGTTTCCTGATTTGATGATGATTTTTTTCCAGCCACGTCTTGGCTATTCTGAAGAATAAATAAAGGCCTTAATTTGAAAGATTTCTTTGCGCATTCTGTAATTTATCCTGGTGGAAGCTGAGAAGAACCAGATCTTCTTCACGCCAACGTGTCTTTATCTCTTAGGAGTACCAGAAGCCACTACTGGAGCCACAGAACCTGATCCTAAACCACAAGAAGGTGCATCAGATATTCTTCCGGCTGCAGGAGATCCATCAGTGCCACTCCATGTTCCAGATTGCCTTGGCATCCCGCGTGGCAGAGTGGGACCTCAGTGAGAAGATTGGAGACCTGTTCGTGGCTTCGGTGAGTCCCACAAATGGAAACAGAAGGAATCAGGAGGATCTTCATCTTTAGAGTCTGAGGAGAACATTATCCTGATGATTCCTGATGTTCTACATTCTTCTCAACAGTTCTCAAAGTCCATGGTTCTCAACGTCTACAGCGACTACATCAACAACTTCACCCACGCCATGGCGCTCATCAAAAAGGCCTGCGTCTCTAAACCGGTCTTCCTTGACTTCCTGAAGGTCCTCATATCTTCCAAACCTTTAACTCATTGAGTCCAGAGCTCATTAAACCCGATGTAGTGGGACAGTGTCTTCTTCTGTTAAATCTAGAGTCTTCTCTTCAGTGTTAAAAATAAACAAACTGATGTTCTTGTAACTCAACACTCACAATCTCTCTATGTTACTTTAGAGGAAGCAGGCGTCCAGTCTGGATCGGATCACCCTCTACGGCCTCATGGTCAAACCCATTCAGCGCTTCCCTCAATTTATCCTGCTGCTGCAGGTCAGTCTCATCACAACTCATCATGCACACTCTTCCCAACAAATCGTGCACACTCATCATACCTCACCATGTCACTCCAGTGCAGCACCAATGTGCAGTTTGCAGCACTAGTGTGCTGCACTGGTGCTGCACACTGGTGGTCTGGGGCAGCTGCACACTGGCAGCACCAGACCACCGAATCTGGACCTCATTCCCACCACAACAGCAGCAACCAGCTAAAGCCAACAAAAGTCTACAGCTATTTAAGATCCATCAAAATCAATTAGACTTCCCATAGCTGTTCATCATCTGGAGACTGAGTCCATCCTCTTTTCTTTCTGCAAAACCAGCCCAATCACACATACAGGACATCGCTCAGCTCCACCAGAAGTTCTTGTCCACTGACATGGAGACCAGAACTGACAGCCTAGGCTGCCCAGTCTTATTTTTATTAGAAGGTTTAATTTGTTAAAGGTTGAAGATGACGTCTCGTGACAGAAGCAGAGGATTCTGGGATGAACCGAGAAACATGCCCTTGAAGTTGATGGATGCTCAACATTCAGATTCTGATTGGATCAAATAAAGCTCTTATTTATCTGATCTCACTAGAGGCAGCAGATACAGAAGCAATGAATGATGGGAGGAAACTATTCAAATATCTGTAGTCTCAATTAATATGTTAATTAAATGATGAAGATACCATTATCTGAGTCTGACAATGTCCAGGCCAGCAGAGAAGGTCTTGCTTGTCCTGGTGTACCACCACTTAATAACTTATGTCTCGCTTCATGCGTGAATTCCCACTCTTGCAGGGTCACAGATTAAAACACAGTAGTATGCCTTCATTCTTTATTTATTAGTTATTTTTTAATTTATTCAAATATATATAAATATATATATATGTTTAATTGTATTATTTCTTCTCCTAAGGCTCGTCTGTTGTTTCGAACAGGAAGTGTAACTCTGACAGAGATTATTTAGGTTCTGCTCTGTGGTAAAGCAGAATGCTTGTTTCAGATTGAAACTTTCTGTTTCTGACAAGAGGAAGTAAAACACAGTCCCTAGTGTATGCTGCAGTGCATTGTGGGAGCTGGATGGTAAAAATAACTTACGTCTTCTTCCTCCACCCAGATGGTAGAAAACTAAGACAAGAAGGTGATCAGTACCAATTCAAGAACTTAATTTCTGAAAAAGTCTGACTCAAGGTTATTTTTTATGTTGAAAGGTGAAGTTAAATAATGAAAGGAGATCAGAAAAGATGAGTTGAGATAAGAGAACATGAGGTAAAACCACTTGATCAAAGTCAGTCCAGACTTTAACAAACTTCCAATGGTGAAGAAGATCCCCACCTTCCAATAGCCGTTACCGTGATAGCGCCATCTGCTGGTTGCACTATAAATAATGAAGTTATTTGCTTTCTTTTATTTATAGATAATTGACTGAATCTACTACAGTGATAAACTGTTTTGAATTCAACATTTTTTTACACTATTTTGTACAGATAATTTTACAGTGTGTTCTCCTGAACCACATTAACATAATTTTAACTAATTCATTGTGGTGAATGAGCCAGGATTCGGAACCATGTTTACCCGCATGGTCCAGAAGTTCACACCTGACATCAGGTTGGGTTATGTTTTTATGTTTTTAGTTCTTGTTGTTTTTGTAGACTTTACTGCAACAATTTTTCTATATTTTAGCAAGTTCTCTGTCCCGTTGAGCAGAGCTTCTGTGTTTCTCTCATGGATCAGGACATGTTGAAGAACACTCCACAGTCCCACGCTGACCGGCTGCCCTTACAGCTGGCCCTCACTGAGCTGGAGACCCTGGCTGAGAAGCTGAACGAGCAGAAGCGTCTGGCTGACCAGGAGGCTGAGATCCAGCAGATAGCTCGCAGTGTGGGAGACCGCAACCTCAGCAAAGTGAGGAGAACTCACGAGGACTCTCCTTCTGTTCGCCCCAATATTCAGTGTTTGAAAAAGGTATCTAGGTGATAAAGGTTCCTCCTCTGAGGAACATGAATCTGTCAAGAACACGGCGCCTCAGTGAGATCTATGCAATATGCAGTTCAAGCTGAACTTCATACTCATCTTCTCCGAGGTCAGTGAGATCCTTTATGATGGACCTGAGCCTTACAAAGTTCTCACCACCTCCAAACTAATCTACTGTCACGTTTATTCTCTAACTCTCGTGGTTACATGTCCATGGACTCTGAGGCTGCTCCAGTCTGAGATATGGATTTTCTCTCCCTGGTTCTAGCTGCTGAACTCGGAGCAGAGGCAACTGATCCAGGTTGAGGTGCTGACGGAAATAGTTTATGGAGATAAAGGTCAAGTTCTGAAGTCTAAGGAGAGAAAGGTCTTCCTCCTGAACGACACTCTGATCTGTGCCAATGTCAACCTCAAGTAAGTTCCTCCCAGATGGTGAAGATGTTCTGATCCAAAACAACCGCAGTGATGGTGGTGGGTGGGAGCCTGTTGGGGTGAGTGGGTGTGGATGGGGGGGGGTCAATGGAGGATGGGGGGTTTGCTGCCCTCTAAGGTTGACACTGCATAAACACTAACTGTCCTGTTGTTAACTTGTCCCGGTCCATCAGGGCCCCCCCTGACATCAGCAGCCTGGTTCCTATGGGTCCAAAGTATTCGGTGAAGTGGAGCGCCCCCCTGCTGCAGACACAGGTGTTGGAGGTGGGTCAAGATGGCGCCCCCCCAGGCAGACAGTCCAGCTCCTCCACCAGTACCATAGGTATGTCCACCATCAGACAGGTACAGGACAAAAACGGACACCTACAGGGAACTGAACCCCCCGCAGGAGTTCAAGGGAACAGTTCCCTGGTGATTACCATATACCTTCTGGTCCACTATGGAATGGAACTGGCAGAATTTGACACTGAACCAACTCCCCTTGAGACTCTCCTGCTGCTTGTAGAATGTTTATTATTGATATAATTGTGATGATTATTATTATTATTATTATTATTATTAATATAATAATATAATAGTAATATATTGTCGTTATTGTTGTTATTGTTATTGACTGTTGTTGTTGTTCCATGGTTCAGTGGTTAGTGCCCTGGTCCTCTAAGCCTGGGAGTTGTAGACCTCCATCCTCAGGGTTCAGTATAGAGTACTGGTCCAGAGACCGGATCAACGGGGGTACTAATTTGGGTTCCTGTGGTTCAGGTAAGGTCCTGCTGAGTCCTCCCAGACTGTACCACGAGCTGGAGGAGCTGCAGCATGACCGGGCTGTGGTGGAGGAGGTCTCACTGCTGGTTGGGACACTACATGGAACCTACCAGGTAACTACTCGGATTGGGTGGAGGAGTGGATGGGTGGAGCTTTCAGACAGAATAATCCGGAGGGCGTCTAACCAATCATCTCTTCCTCCCCTCTACAGAACCTTAACAGCACCGTGTCTCAGGATTGGTGTCTGGCTCTACAGAGGCTCATCCGGCTGAAGGAGGAGGAGATCCAGAACGCCAACAAGTGTCGCCTCCGTCTGTCGGTTCCAGGTCGACCTGACAAGTGAGCTTCGGGACCTTAATGTAGAACCAGCTGGGAGAAGGATTGGAGAATTTCAGCTCTACTAGATTATAAGTCATGTGATTCCATCCATTCTACAGGTCTGGTCGTCCAGTGAGCATCATGGTGGTCTTCAACACTCCAAGCCCCCTCAGCAAGATCTCCTGGGTGAACAGGCTCCACCTTGCCAAGATAGCCCGAAGTGAGTTCTAGGTCTGAACATCAGCCTTCCCTTCTCTGTGGGAATAAACACGGATTCAGAATTGTTTCAGGGGGGGATGATCAGACCCTCAGCGGGAGGATGATCGGACCCTCAGTGGGAGGATGATTAGATCTTCAGTCGTATCTTATCGTATTAAAGATGATCCTCTCATTCTCTGATTACCTCTCAGAGGACTTTTTAACTTGAGTAAAGTTTGCGTGTATTTTTCCCTCTTCTGCTCAGGCCAGGAGAACTTTCTGGGATGGGAATGTGTTGATGATGATGGGAGGACCAGAGCTCCATTCAGCTGTCCACTGCTGACGTGTAAACTTCCTGTCTTCTCCTCTAAAGCAAAGGCGCTAAGGGTGAGAGCTGCTGCTGGTGGCTGGTCCACAGAGAAGATCTATTCCATGTCTTTATATCTGGTCCTCACTCGAGAAGATGGCTGTGTGACTGAGATGTTTAGCTCATCTCTGTATTTTTTTCTTTCCGTAGATGGAGGCAGCTCTTCACAGTCCATCTCAGAGCAGTCTGCTGGGCTTCTGCTCTGCCAGCACTTCATTACCTCAGGGATACCTTTGGGTAAGCGGCGCTGGTGAAGTGGACCACCAGGTTTCCTCCATAACACAGGTTCTATCCACTTACTGTCCCATTATTCTGCTATCTTCTTCAAACGTACATCTTCTGATACATGAGGTGCTGTTGATCTTCATCTTCACATATAGTCCTGTCATGTGGACAGACGAGAGCTCTCTATCCTCTGACATATACAAGAAGTACATTTTTGCATATTTGATGTGGTCAAATTCATCTTTTTATCTTTATTTCTTGTTTACGTGATTTTTGGACCATTAACGATTTGTTTGTGTTTGTTTTTGTTCCCATGTTGTTAAGGTGGCTGGTAGAGCAGGAAGCTCCAACTATGGCCAGGTAGAGATCTACTCCCTGAACCGGGCCAGTCCTCGCCTAGTGAAGACCGTCCCACTGAGGGCCCCAGTTCTCTGTCTTGAGTACGTGAAGGACCCGTGTCCCACCACAGAGGAGAATGAAACTGAGAAGATCCACACTTTTGCAAAGATGGGAAACATCATATGTGCTGGCCTCCAGAATGGAAGGTCAGTTTCGACAGAGACGACTCAGACATAGTGTGTTCAGAAAGAACCCTAGACCATGTCCCAGTAAGGACCACTCAGTACATCACTGGAGTGAACCCACCCCAGACTCATCTCAGATCTTGTCCCTTATTTTTAGTCCAACTCTTGGTGTCATAGGGAAACACTTTGTCCCGGCCAACTCTGAAGAACCACTGTTTGATCCGACGTACTCTGGAGATCAAATGGTGCCTGGTTCCTGTTTGGGTCACTGTGGTGATAAATCATCAATCAATGAATCAAACTTTATATATACTGTATAGTACGGAGTTCCTCTGGTGACTCGGGTTAAATGCGATAAGGAAGAATAAAAACATTGAATCAATGGTTGAGAAATTATAGCCCACACACCTTGGGAGGTAAAAGCTTATCCTAGTGTCAGAAAAATAGAACCGGCCATTCCCAAAATCAATCCAGTTCTTCATCACACTAAAGTCTGTGTAGTTTTAAAATTTGAAATTGATCCATGAAATAGTTTTGGATGTATGTCTGGAAAACAGTTTTTCATTTTTTTTAAAAGTCCCCCCTAGTTAGTAAAATTAATAAGGAGTAAATATGATATATACCAGATAGGACTCCTTGATTCGATTAGTACACACTGTATTTGGACTAAATTGGACCAACGGTTTGGAAGTTATGTCCGTAAAACATTTTTTCCCATAGAAAAGCTCCACCTAGTGAGTAGAATATTAACTATTTAAGAGAAACAAGACATATAAGAGATAGATCTGGTCCAGTCCATTCTTAAATATTTAAAGTTCCCCCTAATGTCAGAACTGTACGACTGGTATTCCTCACACTAAGCTCTATGTAGGTATAAAGTTTGCAAATGATCCGTGAAATAGTTTGCGAGTTGTTGCGTCAACTCAAGGGGTCTGCGGCGGTCATGGTGATTCCATAATATCCCTTTTTGGGGAAATAAATAGAATTATTCAAAAATCATTGCTCAGCTCTAATGCTGGCATAGTTTAACATGAAGACGCTTCAGGCTATATTAATCCAACTGGTCCCGGAACCGGAAACACAGAACCTTCAGCGACCAGCTCCCCCTTATGGCTGTCAGGTGAAGATACCACAATATTCTGATTTCACGTGTGGTCTTTGTCTTTGTTGGTCTTTCTCCACAGCATCCAGGTGTTCAGCAGTGTGGACACCGCCGTTCAGTGCCTGCTGACCCTGGTGACCCCAGACAGCAGTCCAGTGATCAACCTCAAACACTCGTTGTCCTTCCTGTTCGCTGGCCTGGCGATTGGCAGAGTCGCTGTTTACCGCAGGACAGGAGGTCAGAGGTCGCTGAGTGATCAGAGGGAGATCAGATTATCAGAACGAACAGACTCTTCAATTTTCATCACACTGTAACTAGTAATTACTTCATTAATTTAACTCACAGCGTGTTAAAACCAACACCATGGCTGACTTTATATAACGTCGGACCATTTTACAGTTAAAGTTTCACTTTAAGTAGTGTTGATATTTTAACTCTCTAATACTGTGAATATTAACAGAAATATTCTCTGACATTATCTAAAAGTTCACTTTAGACTTACATTTTAACATGTTCATTGTTCAATTATTAAATTCTCATATATCTCTAATATTACAGTTTTACAATATTAAATAAAATTATAATATTAAAGATAATGCAATGCAACGTGATGCTATTGGCTCCAGCCCTGCAGTACATGGATCATCATCCCATCCAGTGACTTATTCCATAGGTTTGTTCCACCTGTAGCTCAGCTCATTAGTCATTTCTGAGAACAACTCCCTCACTTATACTGACACCTGAACTTTCCCTGCCATCATTTACCATGTGGGTGGAGCTTAATTACATCTGTGCAGAGGTGGAATATCACTGTTGAGATCAGCTATGTCAGCTAACTCCATCACTGAAGAAAGTCTGACTCAGAATGTGTTAAAATAACATTTCCAGGAGTGATTTTCATCTCATAAAAGTTTAATCCTCCAGTTTTGGCGGTTTTCCTCCTCTCAGACAGACTGTGGGATGTGGATTCCTGCAGACTGGTGGTCCTGGGCTCCGAACCAGTTTCTAGTCTGCTGACGCTTGAAGATGTTGCATGGGCCAGCTGCTCCAACCAGGTCATGGTCATCGACGGATCCACCCTCCACACAAAGGTTTGTGACTTCATGGGCATAAGGTGGACCCCTGGATCAAGGATCATCACATGTAATAGGATGCTGTGGATCCAGAGGTGACAGCATCATCACCCATCAGAAATGTGGTTCCTCATGATGGAAACTAAACCCAAAATAGTTCCCAGTGACATGCAAAGGATAATCACGCTGGTGGTACCTACCTACCATGTTAGGGCTTCAAATGAGGTGTAATAATTCCCACCCACTGACAAGTAACCAGGGTATCCAGATATTATATCCCATCCACTGACTGGTAACCACGGTAACCGGATATTATATCCCATCCACTGACTGGTAACCACGGTAACCAGATATTATATCCCATCCACTGACTGGTAACCACGGTAACCAGATATTATATCCCATCCACTGACTGGTAACCACGGTAACCAGATATTATATCCCATCCACTGACTGGTAACCACGGTAGCCGGATATTATATCCCACCCACTGACTGGTAACCATGGTAAGCACTTATTCAATGTTATCCTTGCTTCCCCTATCCGTGGTTTTAATGTTCTGGCTGATCAGTGTGAAGGTTTACTGACCCCCAGGTTCTTCTCTGTGCTGTAGAGCTTTGAAGCCCACCCTCATCCAGACTGCAGCGTGAGTCACATGGTCCGATCAGGTGGAGGAGTCTGGATGGCGTTCACTCAGGGATCTTCAATACACCTGTTTCACACTGAGACCCTGGAACCACTACAGGAGGTCAACATCTCCGCCCGCACGGCCCACCTCAAACCCGGTAAGACAACGTTATAACAGGAGATGTTTTCTGGGTTCCTGGAGATCATCACAGGGATGGGTCTGTATTTCCTTTGTTGCAGTAGTAAAGGTTGAACATCTATTCTTAATCCAGGTCAGGTTTGTGTGTCCAGCTTGTTGATCACTCAGGGTCTACTCTGGGTCGGGACCAGCCAAGGTGTCATCCTCACCTTCCCTGTACCAACACTGGAGGGCATCCCAAAGATCACAGGTTAGTGCTGAGAGCAGTGACAGTCCTGCCTGGTGGATGTTCTCCACCGAAGCATGAGGACCAACAGAGGTGATCAGGAGCAGAAGGTTCTTGATACTGACTCAAACAGAAGAACTTTAGTTCTGAAGAAGCTGGCTCCGAGCCAGCCAGCTTGAATAAAACATTAATTTACTAATGAATCTGTCAGAACCACTTGTCAGAACAAAACCAAACAGAATCAATAATCTGATTTAATAATTATTCATTATCGATTTAGATCTGATGACGCTCATCCAGAACTTTCCTACGCAATAGGTAAAGGGATGATCTCCAGGAACGCTCACTGTGGCCCGGTGGACTTCCTGCTGTCCGTCTCCAGCAGCCTGGCCTCGGACTCACTCCGACGGGACTCCATCCTTGATGGCAGCAAGGAAGAAGAAGATGAAGGAGGGCAGAGGCTTGAGCAGAGCAGCTCCACCCGGGACCCTAGAACTCTTCCACCCAAGAGTCTTCTGCTGCAGTACCGCCTCCACTCCACCTGCCAGCTGCCCGGTAAACTCCTGACAGCTCTTCCAGAACATTGGAGCTCCAGAACCTCCTCAGACTCCCTGGAACACCGCCCAGAGGACGGCTCCATCTATGAGGTCAGCGAGGACCCGGATGTGTGGGTGAGGGGGCGGCCGGTGGACTGGGGGAGGGAAGGGGATGCCAAGCGGAATAAAGTCACTTCAACAGCCATTTTCTCTGGAGGCAGAGGACACCGCAGAATTGAACCGCCAACCTCAGTAGACTCCTGCTCAGAATCTACTG
The DNA here is from genome assembly GCA_037951165.1 of Lophius americanus. Taxonomy (NCBI): domain Eukaryota; kingdom Metazoa; phylum Chordata; class Actinopteri; order Lophiiformes; family Lophiidae; genus Lophius; species Lophius americanus. The sequence continues at coordinate 2,091,170 of JBBDHG010000083.1, read as the reverse complement.
GAAACACACTGCTGGTGTGGCAACTCCCTCTGACCCTGAGCCAATGACTGAGGAGGTCAGAGGTCACCGGACCCATCTGACCAGTGACAGTAGGCCGGTACCAGCATTGGGAACAGCTCCAGTACCAGCACTGAGTCCAGCCACTGTGCCAGCTGTGGCTCCAGCTCTGGTACCAGCACCCGGACCAGCTGCAAGACCAGCCCCGATACCACCACTGGGGAAAGCACCAGTACCAGCAATGGGTCCAGTTTCAGTACCAACAGCATCGGTACCAGCACAGGTACCATATCCGCAACCAGTACAGGAACCCACACAGGGACAAGCAGTGAGACTAGCATGGGTACCAGCACCAAGACTAGCACTGGTACCAGCAAAGGCTGCTTTATGGAAATGGACATGCAGATAATGTCAACACTGATTTGTGCATTGAGAGTGTGTAACCAGTAGTGTCTGCGTGTGTGTGGTTGTGCGTGTGTGGGTGTGTGTGTGTGTGTGTGTGTGTGCGTAGGTGATATGTGTATGTGCATATGGTTGTGTGCATTTGTGTGTGTGTATTTAGGGTCTATATATGAATGATGGAGCCAATGAATAACAGGAATATATTCCTTCACTGACTTAAATAAATAAATTAAAAACAGAATAGGCTCCACTTCTTGTTGATAGTTTGATGCCGTTATTATCAAAACCAATACCAGTATCAGAACCTGTATGCCTGTTCCAAGTACTGCTTCTGGAGTTTACAAAGAGTCCATCAGATGTTTGAACCTCATCAGGCTATTTCATGTCGTCTCGTCAGGCCTGTTACGTGCTTTACCTCAGTGGTGTGATTTGTGGTTCTGAACTTTAGGATCGGTTCCAGTCATGCCCGTTACTTGCTTTACCACACTAGTTTGATTGGTGGTTCTGATCTTTAGGATTGGTTCCAGTCGGGTGTATCAGGTGGGGCATTCAGTTTAGCCCAACAAATTCTCAGAGCAAGGCACTGCCGGCCTCTATGGTCAGGCTGTGATTGTGTTTCTGCGTCACGGGACAGAAACAAAAGACCCCACAGATTCTGAAGAGTCTGTGTTTCCTCTGAGCCTGACAGATGTCAGCTTCTAACTGCGCCACAGATCTCTGCTCATCAACCATGGAATATAAAGAACATCGCTGGCTGAATATCCTCATCTGGGCGGTGCTGGCTGATGGAGGGAAAGGAGTCTGTCTTCGTTCTCCAGTTAGCCCTGAAAGTTTAAACGTTTCACAGAAAATATGATCATGTATAGAAGACTGAGACAGGTAGAGTTTGTCCAGCACCAACCTGCCATCCACCACTTTAACCTGTTGAGAAGATGGATATTTGTACCGCCACCGATCCACCAAATCAGCTTCTCAGCAGCTGAGAGAGGAGAGCGGCCCACAGGGGGTGGAGCTGCTCTCCTGTTCTATCTATAGTGACATCAGAGACACCATTCTAGTCCCCTCCTCCCCCCCTAATCACACACTCTCCCTGAGAAGCGGAACATAAGCTGGCTTTTATCTTCTTAAAAAGAGACAAGCGTTCAGGACCCTCATAAGGAGCATGGGCATTTTTGAGGGGCAGATAACAGTTTTGTATCTCTGCTCTGAGCATCAGAGCTCCGCCCTCCTCTACTGCCACATTCGTTGCAGAAAAACACACAGCGACTCCGGCGCTGAGGTTGGAGCCATGGCTGAGGACATGCACCGCCTTTTTCCTAAACAAAAAAGAAAACTAGTTATGAATATTATATTCCATTTAATCAGAGAGATCCATTTAATAGATGTTACACACTGGACCTCTAAAAAAAGTCAATCAAAGGACACCACGTGACCACAGAGAGTCAGAACCAGGTCAGAACCAGTTAGTGGTCCTCTCCCAGAGAACAGAGGACCTCCTGATGGCCCATACTACTGAAAAGACAGCCATGTTGCTAATCAGTCTGTGGAATGTGTGTTCCACTCTCAATTCAGCTGCCATCAACCCTTTCAAAGTGGCAGAGGATCAGGAGAACCCTCTTCAGGACTCCGACTCCCTCTCCCCTTCCAAATTGACAGATTCAAAGATAAAATTCATCAAAACCCATGTTGCCTTTCTTCTCCGAGTATTTCGGTCCAAATTCAAAGAGTAACCCTCATTCCTCGTGCCTCCATCCACCTCTTCAGCTGACCAAAAAGACCCACCAGTCTGAGATGGGACAACACAAGATGTCTACAGTCTCGGTTTGATATTAGAATAAGCAGCCGTCCCCAGTGCTCTGATCCACAGAGCTGGTTTCTAAGCACTGGTGGGGAGTCAATCATCCGTTTTTGAATGGGGGCCTTTTTAAGGACCAGATCTTACTAGTCCTCCCGCTGCAGGATCTGAACTTTCTGAGCGCCCTTTTCTCCCTGATTAAGAGCAGATGCCCCCCACCTCCCAGTTGACCACAGCAGGACTCACGCTCAGGGTGGGGCACAGATTGTCATAACCCCCACTTCACCGACTGAAGCCTGCAGCGGAGCACGCAGCAACAAACCCCCACATACTTGTGGATCAGAGAGAGAGAGAGAGAGAGAGAGAAAGAGAGAGAGAAAGAGAGAGAGAGAGAGCTGCTGTAATCCTCTGACTATAAAATCCAGCAAAGCACCGTCAGAGTGAAGGATGGAGCTCAACCATCATCCTATGCATAATCAGATGGAAATGCTCTGGTCTGAGGATGAGGGTGGGACCTGCTCTGGTTTGAGGATGAGGATGTAACTAGTTCTGGTCTGAGAATGAAGATGGAATCTGCTCTGGTCTGAGGAGCACCCAGCATGATGAGTGGTCCTCTCACCTTCTACTGCCTTCTCCTCACCACTTACTCTCTTTGTCTGACAGCTGGTAAGTACACTGACCCCAACCAGCAGTCCTGTCTGACCTCTGTAGAACCTGGTTTAGTAGGAACCACTGGTTCTATTCTAACATGTTCCTCTCTAAGTGAATTAGAAGTTCTGACCTCACTGGTCCTCAAGGTTCTTCTGTCCTTCAGACACGACTGGAGTTGCCTGATTGGTTTTATTATTCTGAAATAGAATTTGTTGTCATCTGCAATACAATGAAATATTTTATTAATATTTTGTTGTTTGTTGAATAGTCTACACAGAAATTAAAGTCTTTAAAAAAATGTTTTTTACATCCATTCAGACGTGATAATAGTAAATAAAGTTAGGGATTTATTTTTTTTTACAGTGAATCCTCTTGCTAAATGGTTAAAGTATGGTATTTAAGTTTTCACGCCAGTTAAATGTCATTCAACCACAATAATACTTCAATATGATTTCAAAGTAACTTCTAAGGACAATTTTTACGGTCTACTGGTCTATTCCAGTCAGCTGTTTGTGTGTTCTATTTCTATGATTGAAGCAAAGAGGTGGTGGAGAGATGGTGCAGAGATGATGTAGGGATGGTGGAGGTGTGGCGGAGAGATGATGTAGAGAATGTAGAGAGATGGTATAGAGATGGTTGGAGAAATAATGGAAAAATGGTGGAGAGATATAGGAGAGGTGGTGGAGATATGATGAAGAGGTGGTGCAGAGATGATGTAGGGATGGTGGAGGTGTGGCGGAGAGATGATGTAGAGAATGTAGAGAGATGGTATAGAGATGGTTGGAGAAATAATGGAAAAATGGTGGAGAGATATAGGAGAGGTGGTGGAGATATGATGAAGAGGTGGTGCAGAGATGGTGGAAAGATGTTGGTGTGGTAATGCAGAGACGATGGAGACATGACAGAGAGATGGTGGTAGAGATATGTCATGCAGGGAATGATCTGATGTTCTCTGGAGGTCTTCCCTCTGAGCGTCAAGAGCTTGTTTTTTGGCTACACTCACCCTTCACCCACCTACACCTAAGCATCACCCTGACTCCAGCTCCCAGGATCTCTCTCATCAGGGAAGTGATTCTTATTTATCTTTTATCGTTTATTGTTGGTCTGGTGACAGTGTTGGGGGTCTCTGGAGAGAGTCGCTGATGTTTGGAGGATGAGAGAAGATTATATTGATGAAATTCATCTGGCAGCATCTTAAGGAGAGATCAGAGGCATCAGATCAGGGTTTTTTTTTTACATAATGCTAATTCTAGCTCAACTGGATGACAAACAAAGACTCATCCATAGTCATTGGACAATTAGACATGTTCCTCACAAAGATGACCAATTTCACCAAATATGCGAGCCTTTTATGTCAAATATTGGCTTTTATGTCACTACTACTCTCACAAGATGGGTCTATATAGTTTGGGTGTAAATTAAATTGCTGTTTGTTGCTGTTTTTTCTGTGAAGCAGAAATGTTCCGTTTTCTTTCTTTTGTTTGTTGTTTTCATAGAGAATCATTCATTTCATATTTAAAAGAAAAGGATTAGAGGGGAGCAGCTAGTGGGCGACAGGAGATTCTCCTCCATGTCTCCGGTCACTGACCGTAATCCCCTTCAGATGTTCTCCTGCGTTAAATGATTTATTTTTGTTGCTACTTCATGATTCACTAATGGTGAGAGGCTTGTTTTTTATTCAGTGCCGCTAATCTCTCCACCACATTGTTGCTGCGTGTGTGTCTGCGTGCGTGTGTGTGTGTGTGCGTGCGTGTGTGTGGGTGTGTGTGTGGGTGTGTCTGGCTCTGGATGAAAGACTGGAGGGAGGATTAAGAGGAACAACATGGCAGAAATAATCTGCAGGCGGGCTGGAATCAGAGCGGAGTGGTGGAGGTGAGGCGATGATGACATCATCAGAGTCCCGGCTGCTCTGCTATGTGACCCCTGCCTTAGTCCATGGGACACGGGGCAATATTCACCTTCATCATCATCAGTTCAACCAGGACACAGACCTCTGAGCCTAATGTTTCTACCAATTTGTTTAGTTACTTCAACCACGAATACAGAAACCAGTGAGATGAGATGCAAAAAAGGGCTTCATTGTCTGTACCCATGATCTTTACTTGACATTTTCACAAAATAACAAAATACAATAACAAATAACAATATTACCTTCTTAAGATCAAATAAATAGTTGTTTCCTTTACATCGTGCGGCACAATTATTGGCACCTCCGGTAAATCCTGTGATTAAAAGGCAACTGAATCATATTTCCAGTCCTGTTTTATATTTTCAGCTTCACCTGTTTGAGCAGGAACTCTGAAGTGGTGAACAAATGACTTCCTGTTTTACTGGGGTATAAACATGGGGTGACACTCTTAATTCTCTTTGAGGTTATTCTTAAAGGAAAGAACCAGAGAACATGCTCTCTGATGCTGTGGGGCTGATTTTCTTCCAAAGGTCCTGGACATCTTGTTAAAATACATAGTTCCATGGACTCCCGTCTGGATGAGAACCTCAAAGCATCTGTCAGGAAACTTAAAGTGGGCCGTGGTTGGACCTTCCATCAGGACTATTATCTTAAGCACAACTCAAAATAAACCCAAGAAAGGTTCAGAGATCACAAAATAAAGGTCCTGCCAAAGCCATCCAGGTCACCTGACCTAAACCCCACAGAACATCTGTGGCATGTGCTGCAGTCCACAAGTTTGGAATTGGAAAGTTTGTTCATGGAGGAACGGTCTCAGATCTTCTCCATGTGTTCTTAAACCTAATCACACGTGATAATTTAACTAAAGATCATGATTGTAGACATCATCATGTATGTTTGTGTGTATATTTGTGTGCATGTGTATTTCAGTACGTCAGTATGTTTGTGTTCATGTTCGTTTGTGTTTGTGTGTGTTTATGTGTGTGTTCGTGTTCGTGCTTTTATTCATATTTGTTTGTGCATGTGTGTGTTTGTGTGTGTATATGTGTGTGTTCGTGTTCGTGCTTTTATTCATATTTGTTTGTGCATGTGTGTGTTTGTGTGTGTGTATTTGTGTATATGTGTGTGTTTGTGTGCCTGCTTTTAATCATATTTGTTTGTGCATGTGTGCGTTTGTGTGTGTGTATTCATGTATATGTGTGTTATTGTGTATATATGTGTGTCTGTGTGTGTTTGTGTGTGGCTTAACATCTCATCTATATAATGAATCATCTATGTGTGTTGATTTTCTGATGGTGAGTGATGTTATGTCACAGAGAGGATTTTTATTCTCTAGAGGATGAAGATTACATTAACAGTTTAGTTCATCCTGTAGCTGTAGGCTTTTTCTTTTTTTTTAAGATTTAATTAATTCAGCCAAACTTTCCTTCTACATCGGTTTAAAATTAATATATTTAAACTGTTCATCTATTTCTTCTTGGGTCTGTTCCCTTTAGGGGTCTCCATAGCAGATTATCTTTTTCCATTTTGCCCTGTCCTCATCATCCTCCTCTATTACACCAACCAACTGAATGTCCTCCCTCACCACATCCAGAAACCTCCTCTTCGGTCTTCCCCTTTTCATCCTGCCTGGCAGATCCATCTCCAGCATCCTTCTACAAATAGATCCTGTATCCCTCCTCTTTATGTGTCCAAACCATCTCAATCTGGCCTCTCTAACTTTGTCTCCAAGTCATCTAACCTGGTCGGTCCCGCTGATGTTCTCCTCTCTAACCCTGTCCATCCTCCTCACTCCCAAAGAACATCTGAACATCTTCATCACTGCCACCTCCAGCGCTGCCTCCTGTGTTTTGGTCTTTGCCACCGTTTCCAAACCATGAAGCAGAACCTGCTCTCAGGGTTCTCTCCAGTTTCTCTACGGGATCTACTAGTTCCCTCTGAGTCTTCTTCAACACTCCAGAAACGTGCAGCAGAGGTGAACTGGGGACACCAAATTGAGTAAACTCAGTTAAAGGCAATTTGTCTTTTTGCCCATTCGTGTGTCTCATCCTTGTAAAGAACTTCAGTGGGACAGATGTGTGACATCTGCAGATGTTTATCAGTCTCACAGTCTCCGATAATGTTTCTTCACTACACACTGAAACCGGCCAATCAAGTTTCAGGTGTGATCACTTTCCGGACACCAAGGACAAGGTTGGTTTAGCGTTCAGCCATGGATGCTTACCAAATACATAAGAATATTAAGACTATTATATTATCATAATCCAAGAGCTGACGGCAGGGGATGAGGTCATTTGACGGTCACATGACTATGCTGTTTTACAGGTTATCTGATCGTTTCCATGGAGCCTCTTCCTCCTGTCGTCATCGGAGACACAGTCACCCTCAGGTGTAACTTCAGGACTGACGGAAACCTGCGAGAGATCGTCTGGTTCAGGGTCAGCACAAAGGTCAGCGTGTGTGTGTGACACTTAAATATATACACTGTAAAACACCGGTAGCTGTGGTTGCCCAAATTTTGCATTTAAAAACTATAAGATGAAATATACTTTTATTGTCCCTGAAGGGAAATTCATTTTACACAATGTACATTAGAGACATTTAGGTAAATTACCATAAAAACATATAATTTCAACCTGTTTACAGTTACAGAGTCAGAGACATAAAATGTCAAAAAATGATCCTATGATAAATCCAGACTTTTTTTAAAACTTAGAACACCACATTTTTTCATAAATACATACCAAATGTATAACTTTATTTTTGCTGAAATTACAGGATGCTCTTGCTAAACGGTTACAGTTGGTCATTTTAGTTTTCCTACAAGTAAAATCTGTCATTTAGACAGAATACAAGTTTTACAGTTATGACTTTCTGGTGACATTATGGTATTTTTAAATTTTGAAAAATGAAGTTAATAACTGTTTCTTTATTTAATAATTGCTCAAGGACCCTACTTGTCGTAGGGTCCTTGAGCAAGACCCTGAATCCTTAGCTCCCCGGGCGCTCCACGAGGGGCTGCCCACTGCTCCCTCAGGGATGGGTCAAATGCAGAGAAGTAATTTCACTATGTTGTACTATGTGACTAATAAAGGATTCTTTCTTTAATTCACTAAATCTACCATGGCGGGGATGTCAAACTCAATCTCAGAGTTTATAACCATCCCATTTATGGATAAGCCAAACTTTAATTAAAATTAATTGGTAAACGCTGATATCTGACTACAGAGGAGGGGGGAGGAGAGCTGGCGCTCTTAATTGGATTGACATGCCTGCTAATGCAGTGAATTCTAGGACTTGTAGTATCTGTGGTGTTACCATTTGATAGTGCTTTAATTTCAACAGACACTTTCTCCATTGTACAAACTAAATATCTTTCCAACCACTCCATCAGTTGAATGAAGGAGGCTTTGCCAAGCAGAAGATCTACACTTATGACTCCATGTTCAACAGCAGCTTCTCCCACATCATGGAGGAGAACCTCAGAACCAAAGACCTGGTCTACCAGTCCACAGTCCGGTACGACAGACCACCATTACTGTATAATAACCACGTACGGTTATAACATTACATAGTTACTGTGTAATAACAGTGTAATAACCTAAAGATGGCTAGAGGCAGAACAACATCACCTCCAGGTTACCTTCTTCTTCTGTCAACCAGGAGGTGAGGTTATAGTGTGAAGCTCATTGAGTATCTCAGATGTAAGAAATAAATATTCTGTTCTCTGATCTTGGGCAGGCTTCCTGAGGTCCAGATGGATGATGATGGTCTGTATGAGTGTCATGTGGGCATCTATGATAGGAGAGCCAGAGACAAGGTGGTATTGGCCTCCGGCAACGTCCTCCTCACCGTCATAGGTATGTCTTCTCTCCTGAGGTACGAGGCTCCTCAACAAACTCCTTACTAAAAACACACACTCTAGACCAGAATCCAGTCCTGATGTGGTTCACCAGAGCCAAAATCCAACTTGTTGATGGTGGAGTAATCCTCTAAGGACCATAAACACCACGGTGATCTCTCCAGTTGTTGTTCTGCGTGGTTTTTAGTTACTTCAGAATAATAAAATCAGGTAAAATATAATCAACCAGCGGAGTGTTGTGTGAACGTGTCCTCGAGAAAGCCATCAGAGTGTCACCATTTTGTCTGGTATGGAACCAGAACCCGTTCTCACTGAGAACCGAATCAGGCTAGTCTTTATGCTAACAAACATCGAGATTACACCCAGTCTGAGGGCAGAAGTCCATCAGAACAGCTTCCTCACAGACAGGATCATGGACCAGAACACTTCCCAAGAAATCTTAATGTGTACCTGTTGCTTGGCTCACATCTCAAGGCTAATATTGCCAATGCTAAGTTATTTAATTGACCATCCAAAGATAAAAGGTGGCACACACAAAATTCCAAAATTGAGAAATCTAATTTTCAAAAATTCGTTTGGACTTTATTTCCAACTGCTGTTAACGTTTCGGCGAATAGAGGTGAGCAGAGTAATTTAACTTTTTAATTTCTTCTACTAAGCAGGTTGATCTAGATCTGATTAATCTCAATCGGTGCCTTTAATGGAAAATATGGCCATACCCACACAGTTATGATGCCCACATAGCTCTGACCACACTCATGTATGGTCCACAGCGTAGAATCTACACCTCATGTTCTATAAATGGACTGATGACGTCATGTGACCAGCTGTTTGTCTCTGAGGAGCTGCAGATAAAGACGTGAGCAGCAGTCAGGAAATTAATAAATTGTCCTCGTGCTTCTGTGCTTTGTAGCTCATGCACACAGAATCATTTCCCTCAATCAAAGGATGTTTGATCCTGAAGAGGCTCCCATAGAGTAAACCTTACATCCCCTTATAGATAAGAAAAGATAAAACACTTTTTTTTCACACATATTCTTCTTCAGTGAATCTGAAGCCCGTCCATGTTTCTTCTCACTGCAGTTCCTCCAAGGTCCATCTCTGTCCTGGCAGCCAACAGTCCAGCTCCATTCAGCCGTTATCAGGCCCGGAACTTCACCCTGGTCTGCATCGTTTCCGGGGCGAAGCCAGCCCCCATGGTGAGACGGAGCCTCTTTACCCTCGGGACCATAACATGATTAGCTCTATGGGTCTGAGGATGAATGCTTCATGATCCATCTGGTTCTGATGATGGAGAACCGATCCTGTAGAAAACCCAGAACCAGTGACAGATGATGATGGAACCTTCACCTCGGCGGGTTTGCTGCAGGGGAACCAGAGACCGTCTGCAGCCGAACCATCAAATAGATCGGAATAGAAAAGACTGTATGTAGAAGTTATACTTTAGAATGGCAACAGTAAAAGACCGTAAAACTGAAAACAGTTTATCGCCGTAGTAGATACGGTTAGTTAACTATGCCGAAAATACAGCATATTTCTGTGAAGTTATCTTCAGCGGTTTAAAACTCTTCATTCACTGTAATCTACTAACATTTTACATCATTATATATACGATAAATCGGGATATTATTGAACCATCACCACTGCGTCCGCAGATCCTTCATGTTAACACGATAACTCTTAAACTTTTTAATGGATCATTTTCAGATTATTTTCCCACATAGACTTTAGCCCGAAGAAGATTTTCAGTCATTTGCAAAAAACATTTTTTAGAAAATGAGTCAAATAGCTCATAAGCACAATGCAGACTACGTCATACCTGTTCTGGGATGGAGAAATAGAGCTAGTGCACGAGTGAGAGAGCGTGATCCATCCAAGGTTACGGTCCACTCATCTGCTCCGGCGGAGAGAGAGAGAGATATTACGCGTGAGAGAGGCGCAGAGATAAATGCAGAGCGATACTAAAGTCCTAAAGTGTAATATTTGCATAATTCACTTTGGGTTCATCACAGCACTACATAGGGAGAGGAGGTGAGTCTACCTCAGCTTGTACTGGACATTCATTAATTCTCTCTAACTGCCCATACCGGACATTCAACGAATTAAAGTCCCCCCCCAGAAAGTCCAGGGATCATTCTCCACAGTTTTCTCTAAATTCTGTGAAAACACTGAACCCTCATTATGAGAAGCTAGCATCCTACCCCCAGTGCCAAATATCCCATTAAGTGCCAGGTAATCGCATCTTTCTCTGACGTATCCACGGGTCGGCCGTATATTGATTCACGCACCTCAAGGTCAGACATAGTTCTTTTGTTTCAGACAGGTAGCTCTCGTCATGTTTAAAAATGTGAAAGTAGATCTGAAGATTGGGGGATTTTCAGGGACATACCTTTGCTGTAGGAAACAGCAGCGTAGGACTAGTTAACCCTGTTACTGTGAACAGGTTGACATTACATCTGTTCTTATAGTAATTTGCCGTCATGTACTCAAAATGGCAACATGGCCAAATTATGGCAACCGCAGCTGCCAGTATTTTACTGTAAATCGTATGCTGTTGTCTTTTATAGTGTAGCGATAGCTCCAGTAGGCTTTCCAAGAGTTCATGATTCCTTATGAGCCCAACGGTTTATACGTGTCCTACAGGTGTACTTCAAACGGGACGGGGACCTAATTGATGTGGTCTCAACCGCCCAGTCCTCCTCAGTAGGAGACCAGAAGAGTTCTGGGAGTCATGCCGGGCTCAGGAGCCCAAAGATTCTTGGTCGAGACATTGATGACACCAAACTCCAGAAATCTCTGCTGGTAAAAGAGGGTACGGTGGCCCAGCTGGGCCAAGACAGCCCCGATCGCCCCAAAGAGAGACAGGAACAATCGTCCGAGTCAGACCAAGAGCCAACCAAAGAGGTCATCCCTGAGACCGTGGTGAGCCGGGAATTCCCCCACTGGGTCCAAAGCAGCGACCCCCTCTACTACTTCCAGCACCAGCTGCAGGCAGCATCGGACGGAACCATTCATGTGAGAGCAATCCTTACCTGGAGCCTGAACCCTCAGGTGGACAACGAGGCTCTGTTCAGCTGTGAGGTCAACCACCCAGCTCTGTCCATGCCAATGCAGTCTGAGGTCACACTGGGTGAGTCCGGCTCCAGAACTACACCAACTCATATCAGAACCTCTCTAGTGTCTGTGAGACCCTTCTCCTGCTTCTACTCTGATGAACCTGAATAGCTTCACTCTCTGTCCTTCCATTGACCCCAACCCTGACCCTACACTGCAAAATCTGAAGGGTTAAATGAGTCGGAATATTATGGAACCATCATTGCCACCGCAGATCAGATTCAGAGTCTTTCTCTATTCTACTCTGGTTGAAGGGAATTTGTTTTCACAGTCTGTACATAGAGTATGTCCTACATGTAAAGGACATACCGTATGTTTAGAAAAAACTCTTCCCAGAGCGACTTTTCTTTCTTATTGGCTGTCCTTATAGACGACCAGAGGGGAGAAAGATGAAGGATGGATGGGAGGAAGAAGGGGTCTTGTGATGTGGTGGGAGCTCTGTGAGAGGTGGCAGTGTCAATAAGGTTGGGAGTTTGGACACCAATTATTTTGGATGATTAGTCTGGCCAGTAGCTTGTTTTATTGGTGAGGGTGAGCGTTTAGAAATAACAGGTGGAGCAGTAGGTGGAGTTTGAGTGAGAGATCTGAGAGTTTTTGTTGGCTTGGTTTATGGATGTTTATGGTGTGGTGGTCAAAGCTCAGCTTATTGTCTAGGATGCTGCCCTGGTACTTGAAACTCTCACGAGGGGGCTGGAGAGTTTATCGCAGGCTTATGTCAGACCATCAGCTGGGATCCTTTTATTATTTTTTATCCTTTAATTGAATTGAATTTAGGTCTTAAAGTTTGTTCTTTGTTCAATCATGTTTCTTTCAGTCGACAAAACAGGATCCTCGACTTGAGGTTCTGATCCAAAATCCATCACTTCTGCCTTCTTGATTCTATAATCCTTTAAGCCAGCCTCGGTCAGACCGTCCCAGCAGGATTCAGTTCATCCAGAACACCGCCGCTCGGCTACCAGCTTACTTCTGGTCCAGCGACCAGAAACTTCTGATCTACCGTGGATCAAATTTAAAACCAGAGCAGACTAGCTAAACTCTGGAACTCTTCTGTTAGATCTGAACATTAGATCAGATCCAGATGTTGGGAATCTGGATCTGAGGGATTGTTCCGTGTCTGTGAGCCATTTGCTCCAACCCGTCTAACAAAGGTTCTACAGAAACAGTTTCACACACTTTTCCGTCTCTCTCGTCATTCACACATCTAAAAGTTATTGTTTCTGTATTTTTCTACCAGCTGCTCCTCGAGGACCCAAACTGTCCATGAGCCCCAGTAAGGCCAAGGTAGGAGACACGGTCCGGATCGCAGTCCAGGGCTTTCAGCTGGGACCTTCTGCAGTAAGCGTCCAACATTGTTTTGGTTCTGTGGGCTTTAGAGGTGATACTTTAAATCATGATGATAATTAATCAGACAGGAGACTCAGTCAAAGATTGATAGAAAAAGAAGAAGATCTGTGAATCTGCTTCAGATTTATTCACATCCTAAAGCTGTAGAACTTTAGTGAGGATTGATGGATCAGTTTTGGGATCATGGAATCTTTACCATCAACATGAGGGTCAAGACTGTTCTTAAAAATGTTCTGCTAGTAGGTCCTAGACTCTAGACTACAGGTTTGATGATAGAAGCTTCTGATAGGACATCCAGTCCTTCAGCAGATGAATGATCCCCCCCCCCTCTCCTCCCCTGAGCAAGGTTTTCCCTGAGCCCATGTTTACCTGGACCAAGGTTGGTGGTCTTCTGCTGGACGGCAGTGAGGAGCACGTTGGAAGGGAGCTGGTTCTAGAAAGAGTTCCAGCTGAGCTAAATGGTTCCATGTTTCGTTGCACGGCCCAGAATCCTCTGGGCTCCACAGACACCCACACCCGCCTCATCGTGTTCGGTGAGTCCGTTTGTAGGAGGGACGGTTCCGATCGCTGATCAGCTTAACGTTGAAGTTCTCCTCATGTTGGTATGTTTGGCTTGACAGACAACCCCAGACTGAAGAAAGGAAAGGAGCGTTTGACCGGTACGTCTGAAGACCCTCAGGATGGAAACATCTCGCCATCCTATTCAGTTCTTTAATAAACAATGCTCAGAACTGTCGTTTGTAAAACACTTGTTTATGAGGCAGTGAATAATCTTCACATAAACCATCAAATTAATAAAATGTTTTTTTTAAGGTGGTCTTTTTTCCCATCAATACTTCCTGTTTTTCATGAAAGATGTCGGGATTTCATATATAGATCTATATCTCTACAGATCAATTATTGAAGCTTATAGAATTCAGTAAATATGAAGAGTGAGTCGTGTTTTCTCAGCTGTGAGATTAAAATAAAAACGATTTAAAAGAACAGGCTAATATCTGCGATGAATTTCTGAATTTTTAACTAATCTGTATTTTTATTTTCTCCTAAACAGACAGAACTTTTGTTTTGATGGATTAGTGGATGATGGAGATGAGAGGTTGTTGTCAGAAGAGATTCTTCGTATTGTATCTAAAAGACAAACGTTTGTTCTTGTTTGTGTGCAGCCATCAACACGGCGCTCACTCAGCACTTCTTCTCCTCAGCCTCCATCCTGCTGCTGCCTTTAACCTGTCAGCTGACCTGACCCCAGTTTCTGCTCCACCACCACCAACACCACCATCATCATCTCCCTCTGGCACCTCTCTTCTCTGGTAACCTGGTTACTGCAAACCTCTTGTTAGAGGAAACTCCACCCACTGCTGAGACACAGAAACTCAAGCAGGACTCCAACTAGGGACAGCAGATCTTCTGATGGTTCCTCTGTTCTAACAAGTTCTAACTGCATCCTGCTGGAATTCCTTAACTAAACTTAAAATATCTATATATTCACAGGAGATTCTGGATATAGATGAGACTGGAGAACAGTGGTCCAGATGGACTGTAGGCCGGTCCATCAACACAATCAGCTATCATGCTGAAAGCCTCACAGGTAGAAATTATGTTTAAAAAATTAAGCTTTCCTGACTCTCCAAAGAGCAGACACACAGAGCAGGCAGCGCAGACACACAGAGCAGGCAGCGCAGACACACAGAGCAGGCAGCGCAGACACACAGAGCAGGCAGCGCAGACACACAGAGCAGGCAGCGCAGACACACAGAGCAGGCAGCGCAGACACACAGAGCAGGGCAGCGCAGACACACAGAGCAGGGCAGCGCAGACGCACAGAGCAGGCAGCGCAAACAGCATCAGCAGGATAGGATATCTTTTTTTATACCCGTTTGTCCTCAGCCGTGGAATACAAATCTTTTCTGAGAAATGGAAAAATGTCCGTCGCCTGCAACAGGGTCTGTTTTGGCCGAGGGGAGGAAAAAAATACTTTTTTCCCTTCCTCTCAACCAAAATGATTTTTATTCTAAGCATCAGTTTTTCTCTATGAATAGATTTAATCATTTTTGACCAGGATTATGATTTTCTGATTGATTTTTGCTTTTGCTTTGTCCAAAGCCATATTACCTGCAATCATTTAATAAATGTATTTCAAGTAAAAGTGTCATTTTTGTCCCCTCTGTACCCTCTGATGGTAGTAAAACGGGTTGATCTGGGTAGAACTCTGTTTAATGGGTCTTCAGGATTCTCCTAACAATTTAAACAGATCATTGGGATCCTGTTCTTCTCCTGGCCTCTAAATTTTAAATGGAGCACAAGAGCCGAGATCATTCAGAGGAGAGCTACCGTTAATGGGCGTGGCTGATGCTGTATCTGGCCAACAGGAGCTACCAGTCAGGTGAATCATCACAGCAAGCAGGTAGGATGGAGGTAGTGAGAAGCTAAAAGTCTCCTCCTTACCAACTTAAACAGTCTGAGGGTTCGTCCGAGAATTGTCCTACTAGGACAAGCCACTTTGAACCTATGAATCGGACCCTTTTAACAGACCGCTTGTCCAGTGCAAATGGAGCAGACTAACCAGAGCGAGCAGATGGAGTAGACTAACCAGAGAGAAAAAGAGAATACACAGAGAGCAGGCTAACAAGAGAAAGAAGAATAACCAGAGAGAGCAGACTAAACAGAGAGCAGCCTAACCAGACTACCGGTTTAACCCAAGAGAGCAGACTAACCAGAGAGAGAGAGAGCAGACTATCCAGAGAGAGAGAGAGCAGATTAACCGGAGAGAGAGAGCAGACTAACCAGAGAGAGCAGACTAACCGGAGAGAGAGAACAGATTAACCAGAGAGAGAGAGCAGACTAACCAGAGAGAGCAGACTAACCGGAGAGAGAGAGCAGACTAACCAGAGAGAGCAAACTAACCGGAGAGAGAGAGTAGACTAACCAGAGAGAGAGAGCAGACTAACCAGAGAGAGAGAGCAGACTAACCAGAGAGAGCAGACTAAACAGAGAGAGCAGACTAACCAGAGAAAGAGAGAGAGCAGACTAACCAGAGAGAGCAGACTAACCAGAGAAAGAGAGAGAGCAGACTAACCGGAGAGAGAGAGAGAGCAGACTAACCAGAGAGAGAGAGCAGATTAAGAGCCATATTCAATACTTTGTTAGCAGTAACCAGGATTATTTGGGCCCAATAGGTATTTTTAGTTTTGATGCTGTGGAATCTGGCATTGAAGCTTAGATTGTTTTTTATATTCCATGTTACGACATTACCAACTTTAATGTTACTGTGAAATAACCTGTAGCTCCAGATACTGATGGTGCTGGTATATTTTCTGATGATCACGTAACCTCATATTTCTCGGTTTCTTTTCTTCTCGAGTTCTATAAGACGTAAAACGAGACGTGAAGGTCAGAATAGTTAGTCACAACCAAAAATATGGAGTCTCTCTTTTTAGATAAATATCCCCCCCCAGACCCCCCCCATGAGTGAGTTTACGCTCTCTGATCTACAGCATGAGTGAGTGAGACTGAATGAATGAATGAAGGTTCGGACTCAGAGAGTACTGCAGGTGTGGGTCTTTATTTGATCAGTGTCCATGTTAGGGTGCTAGAACACGACCACAGGTGAGTTCTGTACCTTCATCTCCGAAATATATCCCAACCAAAAGGTCAAAGTCAGGTGGAGTATGAAGTGAGGTCAGATTAGCCAGTGCTGTATTTAGAAAGAAGATTTAAAAAAGGGCAATTAAAAACAGAGCGGAGGCAGCTGGAGGTGGCTCCAGCGAGGGGTAGGAGGGGGAGGAAGGGGGCTTCGGTCCCTCCCCCACCCCCCATCAGTGCAAACGAACAGTCTCTGGTACTCAAAAATAGAATTATAAAGGCAGTTACATTTCACATTATATAACCTTCTGTCAATATTCTCCATATTTAACACAATATTTAATATATTTACACCACTTTATAATCGATGTTTGTATATATACATTAATCCACCTGTCCGACAGGTAGGGTCAGGGGCCAGGTGAGTCAGTCTAACACACTGATTCTAATCTCATATATCTGTATGAACTCTGAGAAACATCAGGTCAAGTGACTTAACCACAGTTTGTCTACAAAAACCATAAAACTAGATAGAGAGGTTAAATGATGGGTCAAATGATCAATACACCAACATTATGCTGAGGGCACATGATGGGTCACATGATCTGATCTCCAGTAGTAGTCTGAGGTCACATGATAAGGACTCGTGCAGTAAGCTAAGGTCACATGACCGGATCTCCAGCAGTAAGCTGAGGTCACAAGATCAGGACACCAGTTGTAAGCTGTGGTCACACAATGGGTTACATAATCACGACACCAGCTGAGGTCACAGGATGGGTCACCAATCAGGACACCAGCAGTACGCTGAGGTCACATGATCAGGACACAGGCAGTAAGCAGAAGTCACATGATGGGTCACATGTTCAGGAATCCAGCAGCAGACAGTCGTCATTCTCTGTGACAGGGAGCATTAGCTGCTGCTCGTAGTAGAGACTCTTAGCGTAGTTGATTTCTTGAGAGATTTTGATGGCGAGGCTCTCGCTCTTCACATGGACCTGAGGAGAAGATGGTGGACCGTTAACCGCAGACACACACATTCAGCTACTAACAAGATTCTACAGCTACTTCAAACAGAAAAAAACATCCATCCACCCACACATCCATCCATCCATCCATCAACTCACACATCCATCCATCCATCCATCAACTTACACATCCACTCATCCATCCATCCAACCACACGTCCGTCTGTCCTGGTTCATCAGGGTATGGTATGGCTAGAATCCTACAGATTCAGACGCTGTAGATTGTTTTGGAATTTAGATTCCGGAACACTTACAAACTCATAACTATTCTTTTACGCATTAACTTCTTAAACTCAGAATGCTCAGAATCGGGCCTCTACCTAGTTCTGATCTACCTAACTATATTTGTACAGTGAACAATACTAGATTTAAATAAAACCCTGGATTTATGCCACAGCCAAAGGTTGTATTTGCATATATAGCTCCCCTATTGGACACGGATGGTATAGAGAATATCCAATGTGCATAAGGTTTTAACACTCACAATATTTACTTACAATTTTATTAATCATTATTCTTTGCTTGTACAAACAATATTTAATATTAACTCATATTGATATTGTATTGATATTCATTTAATATTATTAATAATATTTACTAGCATTAATATTTAGAATATTCATTGTTATATTATATATTTAATATATAGCTCTGTGCCCATCTAAGTGGACCGGTAACTACAGACAGATGTGGTTCCTGCTTCCTCAGAGTCTTACCATGGGTTTCTGATGAGAGGGTCCAGGGATGGAGACCCCGCTGCTGGTGGTCTCAGCCTTCTTGGTGAGCTGGACGTAGATCCTCCCATGATCCTTAGAGACCAGGCAGTGATAGAGATCATCGTACTTCACCTCCAGGAAGATTGCCTCCCGGTCCACAAAGTCCCCCGGCTTCAGAAAGTACACCACCTTAGAGGAGATGAGGACGCAGTAGCTGTCGATGGTCTCCACCGCAATGAAGCTGCAGGAGAACCAGAACCAGAACCTCAGTCTGATGGAATGTGGGCAAATCACTGTCTGACTGATGGAGAGGAGGGACTCACAGCTCAGAGTGGATGTTATCAGTCAGACGGAAGAGCTGCTCCTGACCCGCAGCCTGCTGGGCCGAGAACCGGGGCAGCAGACCCTGAGGACCCTTACAACACCGAGGCTTCCGGACCCGCTGGACACTGAGCCTAGAACCACGGGGACAGAACCAATCACAAACAGAGCACTGAACCAACCAGTGTCCTGACCCGCTGGACAACAGTGACAGAACAAGTCACACATAGAACTGAACCTACCAGTGTCCTGAACCCATTGAACAACATTGACAAAAGTGATCCTGACACTTCCAGTGTGTAAATTAAAAAAGTAAACACTACATCCAGAAACTGGGTCAAAGCCAACCGGACTTTCTATTCTCTGCCTTCACTAAAGCCGGGTAAAAGGGTGGCAGTCACATACAGGGGTCGGGCTTACAGACCAAACACTAAACCCGCTTGGTCTCTGGGAGGAACGACAACAAGCTTTACAAAATTAATGATATGAATGTCATTAAAGTTGTGAGAGAAAGAACAAACGTTTTAATTTAAAGCTCTAGAAGCCTTGTGATTAGAACCCTTACTTCAATATTTTCAGCAGATTTACATAATTTTGTCTTTTACTGTAAGTAACAAGCTCCACCCACCTGCAGATACTAAGGAGTAATTTATCTTCTCAATCAAATAACAGGCTCCGCCAATCATAGGAATAATTTATTTCTCATTCAAATAACAGGCTCCGCCCACCTGTGGTTACTGAGACTTGCCATGTCTCGGACCGTCTGCGCCGTCTCCGAGGCAAAGTCCAGAGCTCCAGCCACAGGTTTGGTGACGGTCCCAACCAGACCTTTACCCAGACCTGAGAAGAAGCCGCTGACTCCGCCCTCCGTTTTTATGCCCTCAACGGTGGACGTGATGATGCTCGTCATGCCTCCTATGATACCTGGTGGAAGAGAGAGATGTGCTAACCCGGAACCACATCAAACAGGTTGAACCTGAGGTTCTACAGCGCTCACATCAACACTGTAAAAAACAGGGGTTTTTTTTATGTCAAGGCACTTTAGTCTTTTTATATTATTTCATGTCTTTATAGTAGCCTCTTCTATAGTTTTTACTTCAAACACCTTTAATCTCACAGAGTGGGCAGTTCCACCATCAGAGAGGGAACCAGGCCTTCACAGTAATCGCACTCAGTGACTCTTCACAATAGTAACCTCAGCTGTCAGTCACTTTGTGGCCGTGAGTCATGTTTTCGTACCGTGAGCCAGGCCATGGATCCCTGCCACCAGGTGTTCTCCACTGGTGGCGCCGTGGTACCTGATGTATTCCCTCTCACTCTGGTGGCGGTTGTCCATGGTCTTCCCCAGGCCGTCGGAGAGAGTTCCTGCAAACTGAGACAACAGAAAAACTTTCTATGTAGGCGCCGTGCTGGAGAACTTCCAGTAAAGGGACTCACTCCCTCTCTCAAGTCTGGATGAAGACCCAACACTAGTTCATAACATGTCTTCAAAATTCCAGACTGACTTTATGTAATACGTGAGGTTGAAGGATCCTATGCTCTGATGGAGAACAGATCTAGACATACAGAACCAAAGATCATAGAGTATGTGTACCGATCTATAGAGATCATGGTGCTGGGTGAGGAACATGAAGAAAGCCTATAATATTCTAAAGGTCAGTTAAACACCTAGCAGAGAAGATTTATTTGATAATAACAAGTCCACCTACCTTGGCAGCAGAGTTGGACACGCCATGTGTCACGTTGCGTATGAGACCGCCCACGTTGCCATACTTGATGAGCTCAGACATGCCCTCAGTGACATCATTGAGGAGACCCATTGGGTTTCCCAGGAAGTCCACAGAGCCTAGGATCTGAGCTGCCTGGCTGATGAGCTCCTACGGACATGAAAAATCCTCCCAGTCAGGATCGGACAAGTCACGACTAAATCACCTCTCATTTGCATAAATATAAAGAAAACCAGGCAGGACAAGAATTCTTTGGACCTAAAAGGTCCTCTATGGTGGTGTCTGATTAGTCGGTTTTATGATAGACGACCTTCCTGACTGAACCTCCACTTGTGGGACCAGGACCATGAGTCTGATGATCCTGGTGGCTGACTAGGACACTCCCAGTAATTGTTTACTGTTAACCATTTGGACCACCCTGACCGACCAGAGTCTCCAAGACCTGCTGATGTGGACTGAGCTGCTCACCTCTCTGAAGTGTTTGAGGATGTCGTTGATGATGATTTCCTGGGTCTCATAGGGGTGCACTCTGGTGAACGGGTACATGTTGATGATAGCATCTTCAAATCGGACCAAGGGGAAGCCCAGTGTTCCTTTCAGAGCCTGTGGAGACACACATTTGGCTCAGCACTATCCCTGTTTACTGGACCTCCACCAGTGAAGATTGAAGAGGGACCTGTTAACTGGATGTTCAGCATGTGACGGTTGCAATAAGTGACTCTAAAAACATTCGTCATTTTAAGTCTGAATCAAATCCCCAAAATAACCTTCAAACATCTCCACAACGATCAATTGTATCTGCATCACCTTGGTGTCAATGCACAATTAAAACCTAAAATCATTTATTTTCAGTGTCAGTTACACTGTAACTGTTACTATGTGTGAGTAATCTGTTACTAAACAAAGGAATAGCAATATTTCTATCATTAGCCGATATTTAACTTTTTTTGATCAAATTAAAGTGCATTATAAATTAAATGTATTATTATTATTATTAAATTCTCTAAAAAAAAATCATTCAATTACAGAAACACCATGAAACAAAACAATCAGTGAATTTACTCAAAAACTCTTTGATAACTACTCTGTCACATTTGATAAAAATACCACAGTGTTCATGGTATTCTCCACAGTTTTCATGAGATAAGACCGGGAGGACTCTCCATTTGGACCAGATGGATAGACAACAGACCCAAAAACTTTCCTTTTTAGCAGAACCTATAACTTTAATTAACATTGCTGCTTTTTGGTAAGGCTTTTATATAGTTATTATTTTATTTTTTTATTGATGCTTTTATCTGCTTTTACTTCGTAGCACTTTGAGATTTGATCCAAATGTAAAGTGCATTATAAATTAAATGTATTATTATTATTATTATTATAAAAGAGGCCAAAGATGAGATTTTGACCGCAGAGAGGGATTCTGGGACATAGGAGAAGAACATGTTAAAGCTGCTAGAAGTCCTTTATAATGATCTCTGGGTCTTTGCATCTTTACAGTCTGTTAAGGTAAACTTTCATTCAACTTAATCAGTCATCCATTCATCCAAATACTGTAAATATAATGTGACATTGCTTTGACGCTCTGACAACCACACTGACGGCCTGCTGACAGAGGAACTTTGTTCCTCTAAATATTGAATCTGATGGATAGAGGAGGCTAAACATGGATAAAGGTTCTAAAAGAGTTAGTTTACCTTCAGATCAGGGGGGAGCTTGTGAGACGTGAAGACACTCAGCTTGACCTGCGGGAGACTGATCTTCAGGTTCTCAAAGTAGTAGCGTTTGGGATGTCCGGCACCCTCGTTGGGCTTCTCATGGAGGTTTTCATCCAAATTCTCCAGCTCTGCATCATCAATAATAAAGTTCAGTCAAATACTTCCTGTTTACTCATGACATAAGACACTGAGATGCTGACCCACCAGCTTCTGTCTGTCCGTATCCAAAGAAGCTGAGCAGCTTCAGCAGCAGCTTCTCCTCGATGATGACGGTGAAGCGTCTGGCCGTCACCATGAGGTGCTGTGAAGACATCATGATGACATCATCAGTCCACGCTATGAATCTGAGGATTTGTTTTCTGCTTCATTCACTCACTGGTTTTCTGCTTGATTTTGAATCTATGAAAGTCCTTGAGAAGTAGAAAGACTACTAGAGCCTTCAGTCTGGATCGGTGCGACCTTTGAACTCTGAGGAGCAGCTCTGACTCTCCAGCAGAAGAAATACAGATCAACATACCGACTCAGCCGTTTCACCAACTCCTTTGTTCCATCCTAATCAAACATTACCAAGAAGCCAAACATGGCCCTCCAGCCATGTTACACTTAATTGGACTGGAACATATGACTGTCCCAGCCAGGGGCGGTAACCTACCCAAATTACTCACTCAGAGAGAGTAATTGGGTCTCCACACTCAACCCCCAAACACCTGCTGTACTGAATGATGACTTTACCTTCAAATGTTTTTTTACGAATGTACTTCAAGCTATAAAATCATACATTCTGAATTGTGACCCTACCTACACACCAGGGACCTTGATGACCTCAAGACACACATACTGGAACCAATTACATGACCCTTCCAGTTTATCTATTACTTTCATCCTATCATACTTACTCTGATCATCGTATGCTCACCCTGTGACATCATGAGCCAACTGTAAAGCACCTAATATAAATTGCTGGATCTCAAATTATATCTCCCTTTTATATCTTCCTATTGCTCAGAAAAAAGAATCCAGAAGCCAAAACGTTAGTAGAAGTTGAAATAAAGGATCAATCAGGGCTCAAGCTTTTGAGTTTCTAAGCACCTCACCACAAGTTGGCGTCACCGTTCTAAACAACCTCATTTTATTTTATTTTAAATGCTGTAACACGGCAATCACACGAGTGATTTGATCGTTAGAATCTGATTTATGAGTTATTGCTAAAAACCTCCAACACGGTCTTTTCACTCAACGGTTAAGAAAATGTAATGGTTACATCCTGTCATGAGGTCATAGTGTCACGTGAACAGAACTTAGTCAAGTGGAGGGTTTGCCACCACTTGACACCACCTCTGGATAAAATGCACATCTGTTCAGTAGTTTTTTCTGTAATCTAACAAACAGAGATCGGTAAAAGCCGCAGAGAGGCACCAGCACCTCTGGGTCAAAAATAGATTGGGTCTATTTCTCCTGTGATCCAGCAACGCCTCAGAGTGTGACTCACCTTGAAGAGATCTGTGAGCAAGAGGCTGCTGGGAACCTTCACTGAGTTCACCTGGAGGGTAGGGCCACTGTCACTGACGCCGCCATCACTGGAGCTGGGAGTCACACACAGCATGACAGGCTGGGTGGTTCCGAGCAGCTGGTTGTCCACCTGATCATAAAAACACAAGGACTCATAGAACACTGACACAGGATCTAAACCCCATTCTCAACTGGGCCTATAGAACCTACAGCACACTCTCAACTGGAGGGGATGTTTCAAGATACACAAGTAGATAGAAACAAGTAATGCTGCGATAAAATACTAAAACTAATGAACATAAATTATTTTCTAAGAAGGGCTGAATGTGACTGCTGATCATGATGTTTATTTGTGGTAGCTTCAAATCGAACAGCACATGGTTTACAGTATACAGCAACGGACAACAGACCGGTACCGGGCTTCAGTGGTAGGTATGTATTACCTGGTTACCTGTATGTATTATCTGGTTACCTGTATGTATTATCTGGTTACTCGTCAGTGGGCTGGATACATCAGGCAGCAGGTGAACATTTTGTGCTTGCTGGGAATTACTCACCTGGATGTTCTGGATGCTCAGCTCCAACACCTTGTTTGCAGCAGTTTGGAGGAAATGGACATAGATACCGGACAGTGTGGTGAACACAAGCTCTTCAGGAACCTTGTTGACCAGAGAAACACCCAGACCTTCTTCCAGGTTCACCAACACCTGAAGACACCAGAGGAGAGGTTTCATGAGAGAATCAAACCCACATCAATATTTGATTGCCTCTCAGGATTTATCAGAAGGATGGAGTATTTCACTGTATGAACCGGGACTGGGTGTGAACTTTGGGATATGTAAAAGAAGAAGGAACTCCTCCTCCTCAGCTTAATATATTTATTCTACGTTAATAGCTATAATTATTATAACAATTATTATCTAATTATTCCCGAGTTCCAGTTACCTCCAGCTCCTGCTCAGGGTCCATCTTCTTCACGTTGTCTTTGGTTCTGTCTGGTTCTGTGCTGGAGGAGCTCTGGAATCTCCTCTGATTGAAGTCACTGACCTACAAACAGACTCACAATCAGGCCAGCTTGTTTCAGCAACAACTCCCTGCGTCATACACAGTTTAAATCATCAACGCTAAAATTCAACAGAAAACATTGTAACAAAGTTCGAGTCCTTCTGCATGGACAGTGATAGACAGACAGATAGACAGACAGATAGACAGGCAGATAGACAGACAGATAGACAGACAGACAGACAGATAGACAGACAGACAGATAGGGATCTCCAGTCTTTATTCTCCACACATCTCAGACTTTTCCAGATCCATTTTTTCATGGATCCCTGCTTTGCTGTTGGTTACTCTTACCTGGAGGACTCGTGTGGGTCCATCTGGCAGCACCTGTATGGACAGCACCCCAGAACCAGGTCTCATCTTCTGGTTGATGAACTGCTGCTCAGGACCAGGAACCAGCAGCCCAGAGTCTGGTCCCAGCACCACCTCTGCTCCATCATACAAGCCTGCCGTCCCGCCCTTCACCTGAGCAGTAGATACAATCAGTGAAAGATAGAACTGAAGAGTGGAAAAAATGAACCCGGACCAGGACTCACCTGTACCACCAGCCGGGGAAGGCCACAGGTCAGCATTCCTGAGCTGAAGTACCAGGTCTGGGTAGTGCTGCGGCGCGAGTCCGGCCTCCTCAGCATCAGAGGCTCAAAGCTTGGAGGGAAAGAATTAGGTTAGATCTTATACTCCAAAAGATGCCTGCATCCTCTGTACAGTCACCTGCTTTGAGCTAACCTGTTGTCACTAACGGCTGCCAGCCCGGCAATGTCCAGCACCAGTGAGGAGTCCAGTGGGCGGGGCTGGGCGGGCTTGCTCTGCGGTGGAGAAGAGCCTTCATGACACAGCATCCCTGATCCACTCATCCTCCACAGCTGGGAACGCTTCCCTGGTTCCTGAAGAGAAGCACGGACATGTTACGACCCCGCATTACCGGGCCTCCGTCCTCCGCCCAGCATACGAGGGGACGAGGTCACCAAAGTTAAGAAAACCATGAACCATGGAGCTATGAATTATAGAGGAATTTGATTAATTAATGCTGATTGATTCAAACGGTTGTGATATGATATAAAGCCATTTAATTTGATATTGATTCACTTTAAATAGTGAGACTCATTTTATTGTTCACGGCACCAAACTAGCAGTCATACTTTACAGAGTGCAATTTATGTTGCTTCCTGCCAAAAACGGTGAACTTTGTGTTTGCGCAACTAAGATTTAAATGAAGCCCTAGATTTATGTCACTGCCAAAAGTTGTATTGTGTGCATATAGCTCTCTCTAGTGGACATATGTATTTTGCAGCCAAAATACCAATTTTAATTCCCATTTTGGTTCCATTGTCTATCCAACCAGTTCAAAGGGAATGTCCTCCTGGTCCCGTTCCACAAAAACTGTGTAGAATAACATGATGAGAGATGTGACTGGTGGCAGATATGTAGCTACTCCCTATTGAAGATGGCTCCTCATTTTCAAAAACACTTGCCTGACGCAGGTCTAGCACCAAAACATTGCCATAAATTATGCAGGTTTTTGGAAGTTAGTCCATGTGCGGGAATTCATTTTTTGCAAGTTTTGAGACTTATCCTATCCTACGCATGTGGCAAAAAAAAAAGAAGATGTGTGAAGCATTTGTTTGTCTGAGCCTTTTTATCTAAAAAATCAGCTAAGGATAGAAATTTTGGTATTTTGATATTTAATCACAGATTAGGCACAAATAGTATCAGATTACATACAAATAGTGACAGATTACTCACACGTAGTAACAGATTACACACGTAGTAATTATTTACTACGTGTGTAATCTCCCCTAGTAACAGGTACAATGACTGACACTGAAAATAAATGATTTTTATCCATAGACTACAAGGTGATATGTGTACACCTGATAGTGGTGGAGCTATTTCAAGGTTATTTTGGGGATGTAAAATTAGCTTTAATGAGTCTACAAACACAGTACCTTCTTCTTCAGGATGACCCTTTGAGTCTTTGTGTCCACATCCAGAACCAGTTCAGCAGAGCTCACAGCTCGCTTCTTCCCCACAGGTCTCCTCTCAATGGTCCTGCACCAGCAACAACATTAAATGTTTACATTCATGACAGTAATTCCTATCGGGGAGAAAACATGGTGATGATGATGTCATCAGTCTCTGACAGAGGTCCATACTTGGAGAATGTGTGTGTGGCTGCTATGTAGATGAAGTTCTCATAGTACAGCTTGTTGTACTCTCTGAAGAAGTTCATGTCGGCCGTGACCTCTGAGGATCCAGCTCCCTTCACAGTCAGCGTAAGGTATGGGGGGAGTGTGGGTTCATCACAGGCGTAGTCCAGCACTGAGCCCGCCTTCACTTCAGTGTGCAGCCGAATGTCAGCCACACCGTGCTGCCAGAACTGGATGGGCACCTGGAAAGATTCGGAAAATAGGGTCCATTAATTACTATCTGTTTGGGCTATTACCTTGGGCAGACGTGAACCCTCTGGATCCTAAGAGCATGCCGGCCTGACCCTTTTCCTTTATGTTTTTGGGTTCGGTGTATTGATACAGAATGTTCAAGAGATGAAATAAGTAATAATAATAATAATAAAAACACATTTAATTTATAACGCACTTTACATTTTGATCAAATCTCTAAGTGCTACAAAGTAAAAGCAGATAAAAATTAAAAAGTGACTGAAATAAACTCCCAGGTCTGACCAAAGCGGCCCTATGTTTACAACCGGTTCAAAGTTCAGAGACCAGCACTGGTTTGGACATTTCAATGCTCCTCTATCAGTACCTCAGGACTCAGCACCTAAGGACCCATGCTTTCAGATCATTTGAGCAGCGTCTTTGTACAAGAGGAAATAACTGTTCAACATTCTTCATACAGTCCTTCTCATCTTTCCCAGCACTCCCCATTATTATACGCCATTTCTGCTAAAACACACCTTTCCTGCTCATACCTACGAAAATCCTCTACTAATTCTCACCTTCTGACACTCGAGACTCGTACTTTGGTAAACACTATTTTGAACAATAGCACCAAGGGGGAAATAATTTCAACATTTCCCATAACAGTCTGCTCTTATCGGGGTTACAAATTCAATCAATTTGTTTCAATTCTGATCAAGGCTGTCCTTTTGAATTCTCAAAGAGGAGGTCAATTTTTTCATTTTCAAACAACCAACATCATTCCATTGCAATAATCCAATGCTGGGGGATTCCTTGTTTCTTGCTACGATGGCCTAGAGAAACTTTGTTTCATTCATCTGTTTTAAGATCCCGTGGCCCAAATATAAAGTCTCAAAGTTCAATGGGATCCGAGTTTTAAATACTCTGCTTAATGTTTTGTTGATGCCTCGCCAATATACTTAGTTTAGGACAACCCTAGAACACATGTAAACGGTTTGCATCATTTGACCAACACTGTCGCCAGCTGGTTGAACTGACATTCCCGTATTTTTACTGCAAAGGAGTCTTTAAAGATCTCATGATGTTTGTCCAGCAGTGATCTCTCCAGTCTGTGGACCTTGCTGAGGACCATTGAAGGCTGACAGTTTTCTCCTCAAGTTTCCTCCTTCCATCCTTTTTCCACCTGTCTTTAGTATATAAAGTGTTTTTGATTTTAACATTACAGAGTATAGTAATGTTTAGATGTGACCTCAGGATCCAACTGAACTCAATGATAATTGTGAGGGTTTGCAATTCCGATTGAAGTAATACCTTATCTGGACAGATGGGAAAAAAATCCTCTCTTTCTGTACCATGACTTTGGAATTTTAACGCATCTTATTTAGCGAATATTAAACATGATTGCAGTTGTTACATGTTTAGGGTCACATAATTTCACTTGATTTCATCAAGCAAAAGGTTCAGAACCAGTGAACAGAGGACCCTCCTGATGGGATAACTCTGACGTTCTACTGAATGTCCTCCAGATAGAGAAAAGAGTGGCCTTCGTGAAAATAGTGGACACCACTGCCGACATTCACCACAGTGGAGTTGATGGTGTACAGTGGGGAGTAAACTAAAAACCACTATTATCACTTTGAGCTAATCGACATTAAGCAAGAGGTTGTTGTCCATCTGACCACAGCACATAAGCCTACAGAACCTCTTGGTGAATAAAGTGATTAAGCGCATTAAGCCTCAGATTTCCTCTTCTGTCCGGCTCATTATTCACCTCTGAACCTCATCACACCACATAATGGTCATCACCATGAGCCTGAACATGTGCTTTAATCTCATCCAACACCCACTGGGCCTCTTCAATCGTAGATTGAATCCAAACTGTGCTCCACCACAAACACCATGATCTTTAGCCGACATGCAGTATATGGTTCATGGCAGAGCTCCTCATGCCAATCCCTCAGTTGGAGCCCATGTTGTCCTAATAGCCCTACCTCAGATATATTGTCAATGCGAAACGGTGGAGGAAGCTGGTCGGTGTCAGTGAAGGAGATCTGGTAGGTGGCTCCTTTTAAGGTGACTTCTGTCCGCAGGAAGTAGAAGTTCCCCAACGTGTCCCTGTTGAAAGCAAGACAGGTTAAAGCCCTTCTGAAGAACTAAAACACACCATCTACAGGCAGAAGAGCTCATCGCACCTGGATCTAACAATCAGCGATCAAAATGGATTTATCTGTACTCTGCTCTCAGAAAACTGATTCAGATCGAGTCAACAACGTTTTTATTTTGATTTTATCAGAGCCTTCTAATATGTTACATGGGAACCACCAAAGCCGTATCAGCAACCGTCCTTGTACCTTTCAGTAGCTCAATTTTCTGTTTCAGAAAAAGATTCTAAAGATCAAAAATTGAAAATCAAAGCATTTTTCTTTTTTGGGACCAAAAAAATGGATGAGAAATTTAAAAAAGTTGAAGAAAATGTATGCACGACAATTGATTCATTAAGCTTCAGTCCATCACATCAGAACCATATTAAAAGTTCTGGTCTATCACAAGACTGACACCAGTTACCAAAACTTCTACTATATGTTACATCCCAGACCTGATGAGACACCAGTACTACTAGTTTATTACATGTTCCATCCTGAAGCTGGTGAGACACCAGTACTATTGGTTTATTACAAGATCCATCCTGAAGCTGGTGAGACACCAGTACTATTGGTTTATTACAAGATCCATCCTGAAGCTGGTGAGACACCAGTACTATTGGTTTATTACAAGATCCATCCTGAAGCTGGTGAGACACCAGTACTATTGGTTTATTACATGATCCATCCTGAAGCTGGTGAGACACCAGTACTATTGGTTTATTACATGATCCATCCTGAAGCTGGTGAGACACCATTGCTACTGGTTTACAACATGATCTATTCTGGAGCTGATGGAACAACAGTGCTACAGGTTTTGGGTGATAAAACGACAGGTAGAATAGAGCTTACGCTCTCTCTTAAGCCCCCACCCTGTAAGGTCTGAGCTGTCCCTTAACCCGAAAAAACAGACCCTTAACCCGTTTCTTTTTTCCAGTGATTTAATTTTGTCTCATTCAAATTAGAAAATTAAAAATCAAAGATTTTTTTTTAAATTTTCCCTAACCTTTATTTGGTCATGAAACTAAAAAACGGCTTGTTTTTTTGTTTTAAAATGAAAATTCAAACAAACACGTGTTGTTTGTTTTTTCGTTCCCGGTTTCTGAAACAAAAATGTAAATACAATAATACAGTAAATAACAATAAAAGCCACAGTTACTCCTCCCTGCTGGAAAATCAATCTATAGTGATGTGGTAGATACCAGCGCTGACCTCATGTTGATGTGGAAGGACTTGGGCTTGTTGACCTCAAAGCCTCCGGACCAGGTGCAGCTGGTGGCGTCCATCAGGCGCACACACAGCAGCTGGTCGTAGTCGTTGCGTGGCCAGTGGAATACCACGCTGGAGCCTGGCAGAGTTGAGATGTAACCCTCGGGGTTCACCGTACCCTGGGACAAAAACATTGATTTTATCTCATGTTGTCCTGCAGGAAGAACTGAAGATAAGAACCAACATGAAGAGCTTCTTCTCAGAACACGTGAGACTGTCTTCTCAATCATCTTCATAACACCAGGAGCGGGAAACAAAATAACTGCTATATGCCTTCGTAAAAAATTTTTTTAAAAACATAAAAACTTGATAAGTATAAATATCAGGTTGATAGCATATGTTCACATTTTTGTCCTCCATTTCTACTAAAGTTTAGATAATTTCTCTGGTAAACTTCTCAAAGACAGATTCTGCCCTTTTTGCATCAACTTTACTTTTATGTAAATGTTTTATTATTGTTTTATCCAAACCAGTGCTGACATTGTCTTTTATCTGTTGGTATGGGCTCATTAAAATCAAAAATCAATAATCAATAGTTGACTACAAAGCGCAGTCCAAGTGTGTAGCAAAGTTGTGGGCATAGGATTTAAGGATCTGCCCAGCCCGCACAAAACCAGGACCATGAAAAAAGCCCACTCAATCTAGGTGGATCCGAATCACCCCCTGACCAGGGGGTTCAGGCTACTTCCCTCGCAGACGCAGGACCAAAAGACTAAAAAATGTACTAGTCCCTGCTGCAATTGGCCTTTAAAGAGCTCAAAAAAACCAACAAAGTTTTATATGTTATACTGTCAAATGTTTTATTGGTGCTTACTTTTCTCCTTTTTGAATTACTCGCTAAGTTGAACTTCTCACCTTTCCTCTTGCAAACTCTCTTTGAGCAAAAGCCAGTTTGTGTGTGGAGCGGTTGTCCAGCAGGTAGCGGGGGGCAAAGGTCACAATGTGAGTGTCTCTGTAGCGTCCCTTTCCTTTCCGCACACTGATACCTGTTTCCATCAGACAGAGAAGAAGACATGAACCACAAACACCAAACACCACGTCCAACTAATTAGTCCAACTGACCATTGTTCAATATTCAGTCTAAACTGGGACTAGATAGATATACATCATCTCTAGAAGGCTGCACTATGGGAGCGCCACAGGGGCCCATCTTAGGACCACTAAACAACAGTGGTCCTAAGATGGGCCATTTCATGAGAAACATATTAATATCAGAAATAAGTGATGTCACACAAGCTGTATGCATATGGAAATAATCCTTCCTGCATATCAGTGTGGAGAAAACCTTGACTGAACAAACCAAATTCTGCATTCCTACAAACAGAAACAGAGTCACATCAAAAATACTTTCTATCCATAAAAGTTTCTGCTTTCAGAATTCTTGAAAGACATCTGAACAGAAATCTCATTTTGTGGGACCCAAAATGAATCCTTGTCTCACTATTTTTTGAAATGCAACTTCATAAGAACTTTCTGGACCGAGATCTCTACATTATTTTTTACAACCTTCAATTATTTCTTGACATGAAGTTAGAAACATTGAAACGTCAGTAATGGATACCTAGATGAGGTCAGAGGGTTAATCTTCCTGATGGGTATATTCCACATTAATAAAAAAAAAAAGTGAATACAAAAAAATCCAATGTCAAACTCTCTTTTAATGATTTTAAAATATTTAAGTGTCACTTATTGAAATAAAGTGAGTTTTAAAATATTTAAAAGTAATTGATATCAGGGGAAACTCCTCACAGCTAGAGGCGAAGAAAACACTGAAGTATCACAATTAAGGGGAAAAATTCATATTTTGTTATGGATCTCACACAAGTCGGTGTGACGTCCCTACATGTTCAGAGTCCTTCAGTTTGTGTGCTTTATTTCATTCATGTTACAATCTCGGTAGTTTGCAGTTGCGTTGTTATTGATCATTGTTTATGTGAGGACAGCTATCTCTCTCCCTCCAACACTTTCAATGTGCCAATAATTATGGAATCGTTCGCCCCAGATCCTTCGTGTTAACTCGAAAACTATTTCATGGATCATTTTTTTAATTTTAGACCTGGAAGAACTGGAGTTATTTTGGGATTGGTTGCATCTTTCTACAACTACAGGGAGCTTTATCTCAAAAAAGTTTTAAGATCATCATTTCTCAACTGTTGGTCCGATCTAGACCAAATTTGGTGCACATGAATCGACTACAGGAGATCCATTTTGTATAGATATTATGTCACTATAATAGTTCATATTTAACTCATGGGGGGGGGGCTTTTTGTGGAAAACACTGTTTCTGGTCCTTAACTTCCCAACCAATCAATCCAATTGGGTCTAAATTTAAGTTCTATGAATCCACAAAGGGAACTCTGCTTTGTTTCATACCTGAGCTCAGAAAAACTAGTTAACTGTATTTATCTTAATTATTGAGTCACTATGGGATCTGATCTTAGAGCATACTGCTGACTTCACAGAAACAGGTTAAGACAATATGGACTGTTTGAGATTATTAATGAGTCCCATTTAATTTGAGGAGTTCAATCAGGGGGATTTCTGGTATAATGCAGTAGAGTATTGGGGGCTTTTCAGCTATATACCCTTGCTGTCATGGACAACAGCGTAGGTCTGCTCAGATGGAATATTTATGATTTGGAATTTGTTTAAGTTATTTGTAAATAGTGTAATATTGCATAAACCCCGTAACGGTCAGTAAAAAATGAGATGCCCTTTTCTTTTGTTTTGGACCAGTTGAGATGATTGTCTTTTGTTTGATTTTTTATTTTTTTTGGCTCGATCAGATCGGGGACACTTAGTGAATCTTTTTTTTTTTTTGGGGCATTGCTAATCATTTGAAGGAATAATAATAAATACTGCTCAATAATTTTGCTTTGTTGTTATGGGATCATTCTTTGGAGTGGGAGAGCTGGACCAATAACCGTGTTACATCCAGTTTTTTTGTTGACCCAAAAATGGCAGTTTAGAGAAGTTACATTTATCATCTTTATTAGTTTGCCTCTTTTTAGCAGCAGCACCTTAGAAATAAAGTCTTAAGCAGTGATTTCTCCATCAATGGTTTAATCGTTGGGAGCTTCTGGATTAGCCTTGGACTCTACATTGGTTGCTACCATCCATCGGAGATGATTGGGGATGCCATGACTTGCCTATGTTGTAGATGAGGCCAGGCCGGTTCCCTTGCTGAATCACCTTCAGAGCTCTGACTCCACTCCCTCCATCCAGGGAGAAACCCTGACACCAGGCTGGAACTCCATCTGGGTGGATCCCTTTCCCGATCCTCATGGTGCACCTGCGAATGAAGATTTAAACGGTGCGGATGGATGAATGAAAACACCAGAAGCATGTTGGACAGATGAGCTGTTCTAGACCGTGTGACCCAGACTCCTAGACTTACATAGCAGGCTGCTCCTTGTCCGTGTAGCAGAAGAGAAGAGGACTGAGGCTTCGGGCCAGCTCGTGCTCCTCAAACTGACCGGCTGCATCAGACTTACCATTATCTTGACGGAAGATCAGCGGCAGACCTGAGGGAGGGGTGTGGCGTTAGGGACCGAATGGAATGGTAGGTCTTTCAGAGGCTACGCAAAAAAGATGTTACCGGTCTTATTGATGAGCCAATAAGGGGCTGAGATCAAGATCTTCATCGCTCCCTGGGCTCTCAGGATGATCCGGATAGTGAGGCAGAGCAGATGTTTGTCTGTGTCATACAGCCTCATGCGGACCACGTAGTTCTGGGTCCCAGGAGGGATCAGCAGCTCTTTGCACACAGGGAAGTTTTCTAGCAGCACTCCTGGAGGAATACACAAACAGAATCAGAAGAACCATAAAGAAGTTTGGGATGTAGAGAGCAGACTGGAAGAGTCCCTACCCAGCTCCATGTTCTGTGAGGTGTCGGCGCTGTGAAGAACCGCCTCCTTCCCTGGCTTCAGCGAGCCTTTAATGGAGGTCCCTCTGATGTAAAAGTTGATGTCACAGGGCAGAAGGTTGGCCAGCACCATGGTGGGCAGCAGGTAGATGGTGTGACCTGGCTGTCGATAGATGGGCTGGGCACTGCTTGAAACAGTCCTTGCAGGCTGCTGCTCTGGGTAGCCCTCCTTCTTGATGACCACAGAAAACCTGCAGAATGCAAACAGAGAGAAGAATCTAATATATGATGGGGACAGGAACTAGGAGACATGTCTGACGGGCTGGATCTACCTGAAGCTGTGCCTGACGTTGTCTTCATAGTCAGCTGACTGACACTCCCTCTTACTGCTGCTGATCTCTCCAGAACGCTCCACGCTGGTCCAGTGGATGGGAGCCTTACAGAAGAACAAGCCCAGGCCTTTGGGCCGAGCCTGCAGCCTCCAGGATGTCAGGTGGAGGGGGACAGCCAGTGCCTGACCCGGCTGGATGGGCGGCAACACCACTGGTTCTGTCAACACAGGGACAAACACACAGGGTCATTGATTCGAGCATTTTTATTATGATGTCAGGTTCAGGTAGTTTAGTTTGGAGGAGTAATCTGTGGTGCTTCTTTTGTCTCCAAACATCATCGTTATCCATTAGATCATTAAAACCTAACTGACAGAAATCCTAGATTTGTCCATTTAATCTACATCAACACAGTATTTAATGAGTTCTTCTCTGCCAAATACCTAAAGCCTTGTTCTATTGTCATCCTGATCAAAGAAACTAGAACATTTAATGAATTCATACAAAATGTATCTTTAAGGTAAAAATTATTTTCAAAATAAGTCTCATCAAAACGTTCCATCAGAATAAGGAATAATAAGAATGGAGTCTTACTGTCCGGAGCAGACGGGCTGTCCAGTCGGACCTCCATTGGAACATCCAGTCGGTTTTTCACCATCAGAGCAGATCGGACAGTGATGACCTTCCTGGCGCTGCCCTCCATAGTAATGGAGAAGACCACTCTGACCGGAGGCAGGGCCGAGAACTGAAGGGAGGATCGATTCACATGTAGATGCTTTAAATGTGTTCAGGCGGGCCTTCAGAACCAACACCAACCGAACCACAGCAGAGACACACCTCCATCCAACTCCTCCAATTAAATACATCACCAACATCTCGACATTATTACTGGTTTTTTTACATTCTACTGTTGTAATATTTATATTCTACAGTTTTTAAATTCTACTGCATTTAAATCCCGTTGTATTTACATTCAGTCTTTCTGTATTCTACTGTTTCTATAGTCTACTGCTTTTATATTCTACTGTTCTTAGGCTGCACTCCCTTAGCCTCCACAATCATGTCAAAGTACCGAATCCACCTAAAACTCAAGTAAAGGACTGTTAACCACAAAAATCATTAAATGTTTTGTGGAAGGTTCCTGCAGGTTTCAGGAATTTAAAGTTAACACATTTTAAGGCAGCTGGAAAGTAAATGTAAGACCATAGAAACATAATTTAACACCAGCTATGAAGGAATATTGGGATATCTGATAATTCTATTCCTAAGGCCCGCTCTCCTGTTAGAACAGAACTCCTCACACTCACATAGACATGAGGGTGGATGATGTTGGTTCTGCTGATGGGACTGCCGACCTGTGGAGGAGCAAAGATCACTATTAAAGATACCTCACAGAGGACATGTCTACCTCTTACAGCATCTCACCAGGTTCAAAGAAAAAACTGATGGAGTGCTGGATTTAATGGAACATTATCACATCAGATGATATTCAGGGACAGTGATGTCAGAGACATGTCATTTATTTACTTATAAGTCTCACTTTACCTCATCTTTCATGTATTTCTTTTCACAGTATTTCTAATAAGCACTAACAACAGAAAATAAGTAGGGAAGTCATATAAAATAAATATAAGTCATATAAAGTATGTATAATTTAGACCAGTGGTCAAACTGGTTGTTTTCGGGCAGTTCTCTCATTACTGCGTACAACATTAATTTACAAGTTTGTAATATTTGCATGAGACTCGGAGCACTTTACTGTTAAACTCACATTTAAATTCACATTTTTAACTTTAATCATTGTTTCTGCTTTTCTAATTTTTGACTATCGCTTTGT
Source organism: Lophius americanus (assembly GCA_037951165.1). NCBI lineage: Eukaryota > Metazoa > Chordata > Actinopteri > Lophiiformes > Lophiidae > Lophius > Lophius americanus. Next base: position 2,054,617 of record JBBDHG010000083.1, on the reverse strand, counting down.
GTAATGGGAGACTTTCACTGTGTGATGTGAATGGCTGTGTTTTTACTGTGAGCAGGACAATAAACCTCTGGAATATTAATCATCTTAATAAAGTTCTACTTTTGAATCATTTTAAATTTTGGCCCCAGTCAGAACATTTGTAATAAATAAAATCCAAATATCTGATTTATAAAACAATAAACTGATGTCCGTCATGCTACATTTCAAATGTTTTTGATCCATCATGGAATAAACTGACGTCTGCATATCCACCAGAAAGTTCTCTTGATTTTTAAATCCGTCATTAAATTAACTTCCTGCTAACAGTCAAAACGATTGTGTTCGATTGTTGCAGCCAGCGAAAATAAAAAACTGAGGAAATAACATTTGGTTTTCTGGGCTGGAACCGGATACATTTTTTTCCATTTCATTTATATTTTTTATAGAAAACGTCAGTCAGTCATATGTTTCAAAATAAAATCTAAACAAAATTAATGAACACCCTGTATCCTAAAGAACTCCCAGAGGTATGAAGTCCCCATCTGACTAGAATGCACCTCTTTGGTTTGATACGTGCCCTCATACCAACAAACAAGTTCAGTATAAAATGTTCTACACTGTAATTTTACACTTAAACACAACATGTAGTTTATTCTGTCATAAATATCTGCCAATAAACAGAATCTGTTCACAGAACAGAAACCTCAGATGGTCTTAAACAGCCACCCAGGATCTTCCTATATTTAAAATTTTTGCAGAGTGGTTCAATTTGTGGACACATCCCCTGCTAATTTTCAACATCTTCGGTCTCTTTAAACTTCTTCATTATTGATCTAACTCTTGACACTGACATTTTGAACTGTTGAGAGATTTTTTTGTCTCCATTTTCAGATTTTTATGCAGCTCTACAACTTTTCTTTGCACATCATTGCTGCGTAAACAATCCTCAAAGAGAATTAGTAAGGTCACGTCATAAATACGCAGGTAAAATAGGAAGTAATTGTTCACCAATTCAGAGTTTCTGCTCAAACAAGTGAAGCTAAAAATATAAAATAAGACTTCAGTGTACAAAATGCTTCAGTTACCGTTAAACACAAGATTTTACTAGAGGTGCCAATAATTGTGTGGTGGTTTAGAGAAAAAAAAAATTGTTTATGTTGAGAATGTAGTGTTGTTGTTTTTTAATTATGTTACATGAGTTAAATGTAAATTTGTTGTGAATAATTTGAATTAAAAATTTTATAGACAATAAGGACATTTTTATGCATCTTATTTTCTTTAAAATGGGTGACAATAATTCTGGAAGGCCCTGCATCAACATTGGACCCAGTGTGACCTTTGACCCCATCATGAAGTGTGGGTTGGTCAGTGCTTACAGTGTTTGAGGAGCTGCTCCGGTCCGCCGCTGCATAACGGAAGAAAACTCCCACTTTGTCCACAGAAACCGGTTTGACCTGCTCCCATCCACTGACCTGGACCAGCAGCTGGTGGAGCTTCAGCTCATGAGTGTGTCTGAACAAGAGGACGAGGAAGCAGGCAGCCATCATAGAATCATTATCATTATATTATAATCTAAGAAATACATAGGGTAAACAAATAGCTCAGAACCGTTCCACTCATACTAGACTGACTCCGATTGATGTTGGTCTACATGGACGGATGTTGGTCTAAAAGGATGGATGTTGGACTACATGGGCGGATGTTGGTCCACAAAGACGGATGTTGATGTAGGGTGTTGATCTACATGGACTGTTGTTGTTGTAGGATGTTGGTCTACATGGACTGGTGTTGGTCTATAAGGATGGATGTTGGTCTACATGGGCGGATGTTGGTCCACAAAGACGGATGTTGTTGTAGGATGTCGGTCTCCATGGACTTATGTTAGTGTAGGATGTTGGTCAACATGGACTGATGTTGGTCAACATGGACTGATGTTGATCTACATGAACTGCTGTTGGTCTACAAGTACGGATGTTGGTCTACATGGACTTATGTTATTGTTGGATGTTTGTCAAAATGGACTGATGTTGGTCAACATGGACTGATTTTGGTCTCTGATGTTGATCTACATGAACTGCTGTTGGTCTACAAGTACGGATGTTGGTCTCCATGATAGGCTACAGGTTTGAGACATATTGACTGACAGACAGATCCACAGAAACCTTCTCTTTGGATTCAAAGCATACCGGTGACGGAGTTTCTCTCGGGCTTCAAACTCAAAGGGAATCTCCTCCCCAGGCAGAACCTCCCTCCACTGGCTGATATTGTGGGTGTCATCAGTTCCTGGTCCATGGACATGAGAGATGGAGTCTGCACTGCTGCTGTGAGACAGCGCCACCCTGTGGAGGACATGTGGAAACTATGAGACTATGAGCACTGCAGATGATGTGGAGGTGTGTAGAAGTCATCAGTGCTTTCCATCATTATGACGACACATTCAAAGACATTTGGTTAATACATTCTGATAAACCACTAATGCACTGCACTATAGATGGTCTAAATACTGCCGGGATCCATCAGTCTTTTAAATCAAGTCAAAATGCCTCTGCAGCTTCTCCTATGGTAGCAAACATGTCCGTGGTCACTGCTGGACCTACCTGGTTGGGGTGGTGGTCAGGGTGGCGAACCACATGGTGCATCCTGTGTGATTCCTCAGAGCATACGGCACAAATGGCTGCCTCCTCTTGGACTGCTTGACATCTGCCGGAAACATGGAGCCCCATCGGAGAGAAGATGATGAGGACCAACAACTGAATCTGGGAGATCATGTTCAGTTCCAGCAATAACACTTCCTGTCTTTTTACTCACTAAGACATTCACTTATTTAACTAAACAGATCCCAACTCAGGCTTAAACCTTGTTTTTGCTTCTTTTCTTTTTCTTTTACAGTGCACAATGCTTTAAACACCAACAAGTAAAACATTGAAGTTCCTTTTTTGGTTTATCTAGGAATGTCTGGTTTCTTCCTCTCTATCTGTTTCAGTCAGAACCTCCTTGATCCTTCCTTGACAGCTGAACTGAACAATTAAATCTCGATTGCCTCGCCCTGGAGCTGCTCAGGTTTCACCATCGGATTAACAGAGGCGGATAAACCAGAACTAGCTGAACATAGTCAGGTATGCTTCATGTAAGCTTGCTCACCTAAACTTAAAGCCCTTCTGCTTCAGACTGCTGTCTCTCACCTGAAGTTCTTTCCGCCAACTTATAATATATTCAAATTAATATTACACCAAAAAGAAAGATTAAAGCTTCAAGCAGGCAGTGGGAAAAAATTCAAATCATGTACATTTACAGGTTAAAATGTTTACACTCTGAGAGCTTCCTGATTATTTCAACCAGGACAACACAGCTCTGGTGGTTATTAAAGCTAAAATAACTCACTGCTTCCTTCAAAACCATGTAGCTCACCACACCTCATCTCATCTTCAGAGCAGTAGTGTCTGCTGACTCAACAATAAAGATGGTCACGTCTCACAGAGTGGAACAGCCCTTTAATCTATGGATATTCATGCATCTACAGAGCCAGCAGACCTGAAACACTCTGCTGGCTGCATCTAGCAGTCCATCAGTGTTTCAGGAGGACACACCTGCTGAAGATCTGCATCCTTCATGAGATTCAGAATGAGATGCGTTAGGAAGAATTCAATGGACTGAATTATTAGGTTTTAACTGGACTGAGGGTTCTTTGAATCCATGGTGACTAGAGGAGACTGTACCTCTGGAGAGACTCTGCTGCTCGAGGGAGGTCAGGCTGGCTGTGCTCCTATTTCTAAAGTGGAGGAGAGGGAAACCTGACAGCAGAGACAGACACACAGACAGGTAGACAGTCAGAGAGACGGAACAGACAGACAGAAAGATAGACAGACATGCAGGCAGTCAGAGAGATGGGCAGACAGAATAAAGATAGACAGACAGGCAGAAAGAAGATAGATCGACAGGCAAGCAAACACACAGGCAGAGGAAAGGAGGCTCTCAGCTCCGACTCTGATGCAAGTTAATTTGGTCAGGATTAGTGCAGGTAATGCTTCCATGGCTTCCACCTCTATTCTCCCTACAGGTGGACAGAAGAACCACCAACATTCACTTTCAGTTCTGATGAGGGAGCAGGAGAACCTGGCTGATGAGTGAATCATTTATGTGACTAATGTAACCGGCCCATTGTCACTAATATTAAAATAAAATATTATGAAATGATGGAGCACAGCAGCTAATTCTCCTTAAAGGAACACCACCCATCAACTAGTTGGTGCACACGGAAACAGACCGCTGTGATTTCAGTGACTCAAATATAAATCTGAAGAACACATCACAAACACCTGTAGCGCCATGTTCACATCACACACCCTCTGGTTCCTCTCCGATTACCTTACTGTTACTGGACCTGGATCAAATGTGAGCATGCACGACAGAAAGATATTGACCCAGATGATCTGGACCCTGATGATCTGGGTCCTGATAATCTGGTCCCTGTGATCTGGGTCCTGATAATCTGGTCCCTGTGATCTGGACCCTGATGATCTGGGTCCTGATAATCTGGTCCCTGTGACCTGGACCCTGAGGATCTGGACCCTGAGGATCTGGACCCTGAGGATCTGGACCTTGATATTCTGGACAATGATATTCTGGACACTGTGATCTGAGCTCTGTGATTTAGACCCCGATGATCTGGGTCATGATAAACTGGACCCTTTGATCTGGACCATGTGACCTGGTCCCTGTGATCTGGAACATGTAATCTGCACTCTGTGATCTGGACCCTGATGATCTAGATCCTGATGATTTAGATCCTGATGATCGTGACCCTGATGATCTAGACACTGAGTTAGCAGCTTGAACTCACTCTGTCCTACGCCTGAGTAGACCCTCCCTGGCTGGGGGGGTGAAGGTTGGGGGCTTATTTCCTCTCCGTTACAGTAGTCAGCAATCCAGGAGCTCTTGGTGGTGTTGTATTGTTCTGCAAAGATCAGAAAAAGGTCTTCATCATTATCATCATCAATGGTGGTGCCATAAAATGCAGTTGTAACATTTAAATGAGCATGTTTAAAGTAGTATTTAGTAAACACCAACATATCAAAGACATATCTAATCTTATTCAAGGCACATTGTCATTACTATTATTATGAGTATTACTAGTAGTAGTATAGTATTACTATTATTATTATTATTACAGTTATATTTGATTGTTAAAAAAACATGTGCTTCTTGTTAACTAGGTGAAACCTTCAAGACGTGAAGGTGTGGTGGTGTGGGACCAGCTTCAGTCCTCACCCAGTAGGACCGAGGTGATGTTTAGGTCCAACCGCTGCTTGGCTCTGATCCCCATCTTAAGACGTGGAGGGTGGAGACGGCCAGCAGCCTGCTGCTGCCAGGACAGGAAGCAGGACCAGGGCTCGATGAAAGGCTCCCAGCCTTAAGAAGACATAAACAGACTCTTCTTCAGATCTCAGCTCGATTCCCTAACTGCTCTAGAGGAGAATCATCTACTGGGATTACCTGACAGCTCTCGGTTGTAGTAGTCTCCAAACAGGGTGAAGCTGGCCTTTCCCTCCTGGGTTGATCCGATGCGTTGGAGAACATTTAGCCCTGAAACCACAAATAGTCCAATGATTACTGAGAGCACACTGAGGTACCAACCTGAGGTTTCTCCTCAACCTCTGAGGTACCAGACTTTTTTCCTCAACCTCTGAGGTTCCAGACATTCCTCCTCAACCTCTTAGGTTCCAGACATTTCACTTCAACCTCTGAGGTACCTGACGTTACTCCTCAATCTCTGAGGTACCAGATACTTGTCCTCAACCTCTGAGGTACCAGATGTTTCTCCTTAACCTCAGAGGTACAAGATGTTCCTCCTTAACCTCAGAGGTACACAATGTTTCTCCTCAGCCACCTGAATGGGAATTCATACATTTGCCAGGATATTAACACTTTCTATCACTGGGGGACGTGGATTGGAACCGGTTATCATCATTTCTCATCATGTTTTTGAAGCTGCAGATGTGAGTGAAGGTGAGGAAACCTACTGGAGAAGGTGAGCTCAGCCAGCGGGATGTCACAGTCCAGACAGTCATCGATGAGGCAGATACAGATGCTCTCAGCCTTCACCTCCACCCCTGACAGTGGAGCAGAGTGGCTGTTGGATCCAGACTCCGAGGTGGTTCTGGGCTGACCCACCACATTCTCAGCGTTCTCCAGCAGCCACGTGGCAGCCTGGTCCAGTTGGCCTGAGGAGCACGTGATTAAATGAAGACTCAGTCCTGAGTTCTACTGATAGGTGAGTAGACGTATGAACGGTATCAGGTACCTTTACAGTGGAGCAGGGCCCGTTTGCAGTCCTCCTTCCTGAAGCCGAGGTTCTGTAGGTGTGTAAGCTGACCCTCTGTAGAACCAAGCAAAGCCTCATCATCAGAAGAACCAGTGAGAGCGTACAAGACTGCTGGTCTCTCCATACCTATGAGGGCCTCGCTCTTCTGCCTGAAGCTGTCTCTGGTTCTAGCAGTGGCCTCGATAATGGCAGCAGGCTCTGGGTCAGAAGTCTGCGCCGTGCTAGATGTGGGGATAGACCTGGCGATTGCCAAGAAGAGCTGGATGTCGTTGTAGGACAGACGGATGTCCAGAGCAGGAAACTGGATCTGCCGAGGAATCACATGCACAGCTAAAGAGGCAATCCGCATTATTCGGGTTCTATAAAGAGGCGATCAGTGGACCTGGATTTCTGAAATCACTGGTAAGACACAACTCACAATGGAACTTTATTTCAACATAAATATTTGAAGCTGTAGGATGTCTAAATATTTTAATAAAATATAATTACAGTAGAGAAATAGATCTTGCAAAACTTTCCCATTTTCATTGGAATTAAAGGGTTTTTCATGCTGGTTGTTGGTGTCAATGGAAACCAAAATCATGAACCCGATGATAAATTCAAAATCACAACCCAAAATCAAGGTAAAAAGCAGAAATCATAGGCTGATCCAACATGCCCGAATTTCATCACAACATCTCATATTGTGTCTCAATGGTGTCCTCTCCTCCCTCCAAGACCTGGATCAGGGCATCAGTTAACTCCTGGACAGTCTGTGACGGTACTAGGCAGCGACGGAGGCAGGAATGTTTCAATCATAACGTCCCATAGGTGCTCAATTTCATTCAGGTCTGGAGAATGTGAGGACCAGTCAATGGTATCAAGGATTTCATCACTCAGGAACTGCCTACACACTCTGGCCATATGAGGCCGGTTATTGATGGTCATTGCCCACTGCCAAACCGGTTCTGCAGGTCAACTCAGTAACTGTAAGGTACGAGATGAATTTTGACCCTCTCGGTTCTTTCTGTCCCCATTGTGATTAAAAAGAAAAGGTTCAAAAATTCAACACTGAATGCATTTTATTTGGTCAGATCGCTGACAAAATACCAGCAATGGTAATTTATATGATCAACCTCGTCTCCTAATCAGCTACATTCATACCAGCAAATCACTGAACACAAACCCAACCTCCCCGCCATCCTGTCTTACTTACTACCTGCACTTTCTAAATATGTTCATGAATCTTAAAGCTATATAGACTAAAGCCATGTACATAAAAAATTTGTTTTATAATGTATTTAACTTGTTTCTTGTTGTTGTTGTTCTTTTATTATTGTGCTGTTGATCTACGTTTCTGTACATTATATATGAAGCCTGGATTATTTGTTATTGTCAGAGCTACAACAACTTCCTCATCAGTCACAGATTATGCATCATATGTCTGGAGCAAAGGAGTTGGAGGAGCCAAAGGATCTATAGGTACCCCAGTTCTCCCTTTGTGAGATGAATGGGGACTGGCTATAGTAAGGTTCAGTCACACCTGACCTTTAAAGGGAGCTATAAGGGCTTCACAGAACTTCTTGGATTGATGTTCTCTCCGCCTCCCTTGTGAGATACAGACATTTAGCAGACCTTGTCTGGTGCCGCGGATCCACATTTGAACTCAAAGAGATAAACACCAAATTAATAAACAGATAAATAAATCTCAGCTGACCTCCAGCAGTGGGGGGATATCCTCCACGTTGAAGGCGTCCAGCAGACCAGAGCTGCTCTGGTAGGTGGGGCTTCCACACAGCTCCACCTGGACATTGACTGGGTCAATGATGGACAGCGCTGTCTCCTGTTCACTACCTAACCGACAGGAGAACACCTGGGGGTGACAGCAGAGCCCTGAGTAAGAGATTATTAGATAATACTCTGATGCTTTAGAATATGATAGTAAATACAGTCAGACTGGAGTCAAAGGTAATCAGATTATACTCATCTTGGGTAATAACTTGATTTCAGTGTAACGGGGCTTGTCCGTCTGATTAAGATCTGAACAATTTTTGTGCTCCTGATGAAGTCAGGTGATCTCAGTGGAACATATGCTGTAGTTGAACTTATCTTTTCTCAATGTGATCAGAGACTTTACCTCAATCCCTGCCAGGCTGCCAGAAAAGGGTCGGTCCAGCAGACGAGGTTTGTATGTGAGGACCGTGGTTCCTTTCAAGATGATGGCGTTGGTGTCCAGACAGGACGAGTCCTCCACAACCACAAACTCTGTCCCTGGAGAAGTAAAACAGGTGAGCTAACTAAATCTCAGACTCAGTGCTCAGTGCCTAATCGTGATGTTTTCGACCCGGAAAGACATTATGGGATGTTCAACCCAGCAAAGTCTGACCCCAAATAAAGCACTTAAGTCATGCAGGTCTCCAGATGACACAGATGTCAAAGGTACGAGTTCACACCAGGGTGTAGGGTTGCAGTCCATTGACCTGCTGCTAACGCTCTATTGCTGAACACTGTCCATAATCAATTCAGTAATTAATGGTAATTGCCCAAAACCGTCGGTTTGTAAATGCTGGAGATGCAATCGGAAAAACAGAAAACTAAATGTTTCTGGACAGGAGACTGTTTCATCGGTTTTCTGAGTTAATTTCCAGCATGTTTTTATCTTCACACATCCTGCCTCTGATGGTTGCAGTGACTTATTCCTCAGATGTCCATACTCCAGAAATTTACCCCATTAGTGATTTCGTTATCTTTATTCTTTGGATCTGGATGTTTTGGATTCACTGTTGGGAGGAAGCTGGAGGGTACCCATATAGATACGGTGAGAACGTCCAGACTCGACAACTTCCTCACTCATCAGACTTCTGAACTTCTCAGCTACTGACCTGTGATATTGATCTTGACCTCCAGAGAGTGGTCCTGGATAACAGGCACCGTTGATCTCTTGGTCACGACGCCACTCTTGACGGTCTTTGGCATTACAGCTCCAGAACTGGAGGCTCCTCCAGAATCACTGCTGTTGATACTGGAACAGCACTGTCGGGTCTCAGCTCCGCCCGCGGCTTTCTCCGCCCTCACTCGCAGGAAGTCCCGGACCAACTGGAGCCAGTCAAAGATGAGGAAGACCCTCAAGTTGTTGAGGACCACAGTGAAGCTGGAGGACTCGCGTGAGGACCTGAAGGAAAGTTGAAGAACATGTATAAGGAACCCATCGGTTTCTGTTGATTTGGAAAGGTGGAGGTTTTCCACTGATACCTGTAGTGAAGCTCCAGCTGCAGAGAGGCCCTGTTGGTGCCGGTTCTGGAGGGCTGCAGGATGCAGTCAAAGACGTTGGGCTTTCCAGTGGTGGTTTCATTCTGGGTGGTATACCGGGTGTCATAGGCCAGCAGGGAGTGAGACACCAGGTTCAAAGACTTGGATCCATTAGAGAAGCTCTCAAAGAGGAACTTGGACTTCATGAAGTCGAATCTAAGAGATACAGCTTGAAGTCAACATTTGTTTAACTTGACTGTTTCAATATCTCAACAAGATAACAAGTGACAGAAATGTCACGTCCTGCTGTTTGGGTGATTGGGTGGATCTCAGTGAAAAACCTAAAGATCCATCAGAAGGCAGAGAGGAACCTAGTCTGCTTGTCTAACCGGATGCTCTTCTACAGCGTCATAAACGTGTCCTCTATAAACTTTATAAAACATAAACAGTTGTGATTGTTATCTGGAGGTGAGGAGGTCGGGGGAGATCCACCTTGCTAGTGAGCGACTGGGTTCAGCAGGCTTGGGGGCGTCTCTGATCTCCAGACTGACATCCATCATGTCCACCAGGAAGGACAGAGTGGTGTAGACGTCTCCACTCAGCACCGTCTGGAGAGAAGAAAACATTTCAAATTCAAGCTCTGATAACAAGAGGAGACAGCAGAACCTCTGTATTATGGCATACGGAGAAGAACATAGAACTCTGTGACATTCACATTCTTCAGACAGAGAAGCTCACATAGGTGCTGGGATCCTGCAGGTTGTAAGGTCGCAGGAACTCCTCAACAGGTTCTCCCAGGTTGTTCTCCAGCAGGCCTCTGATGAGCTGGTAGTTGTCGAGGTCCAGAGAGCAGTGGACCGATGACAGGCTGCCGTGAATCGACATGTCAGGAACCGCATGACTCAGCTCCCTGACGACACCGTAGAGACACAACCAGTCAGAGAAACGAGGGACACCGAGGTTTAAAACAGGAACTTTTTTCTGCCTTCATGTTACCCGAGTGTGAAAACGATCCTGGTACCACAACTCTAACGAACCAGCTGAAGACATGCAGTATGCAAACCAGCCCACTAGATGAAGCTCTAACAATCAACCTCAGAGCATGAGAACAAGTAGCAGCCAGTAAACAGAGGAGGCATTACTGGTGTGACACCTGGTGGTGTTACTGTTATGATGAATGTATCGGTAATGGTATGATGAATCTGGTGGTACTGGTATGAGGCCTTTTGGTGTTACTGGTATGGTGGCTTTTGGTGTTAATGGTATGGTGGTATTACTTGTATGGCGGCCGGTGGTCTTACTGGTATGAGGGCTCTGTTGTTGCTGGTATGACGGTTAGTGGTGTTACTAGTTCAACAGCTCTGGTGGATCTGGTGTTACTGGTATGATGGATCTGGTGTTACTGGTATGATGGATCTGATGTTACTGGTATGATGGCTCTGATGTTACTGGTATGACGGTTAGCGATGTTACTGATATGACAGATCTGGTGGTACCGTTATGATGAATGGTTGTGTTACTGGTATGATGGATCTTGTGTTACTGGTATGATGGATCTGATGTTACTGGTATGATGGATCTGGTGTTACTGGTATGATGGATCTGGTGTTACTGGTATGATGGATATGATGTCACTGGTAAAATGGATCTGATGTTACTGGTATGATGGATCTTGTGTTACTGGTATGATGGATCTGGTGTTACTGGTATGATGGATCTGGTGTTACTGGTATGATGGATATGACGTCACTGGTAAAATGGATCTGATGTTACTGGTATGATGGATCTGGTGTTACTGGTATGATGGATCTGGTGTTACTGGTATGATGGATCTGGTGTTACTGGTATGATGGATCTGGTGTTACTGGTATGATTGATCTGATGTTACTGGTATGATGAATCTGATGTTAGTGTAGACTACTGAATAAACAGCTGACTGTAACGTCGCTATGATCTCATGCTTTTAAAGACTACTGAAGAAGAGAGAGGCTCCTACTTGTCCAGGTTGCGTTCCACCTTCAGCTTGAGGCGGCAACGGTCTTTTAACAGGTTGTCTCCAGTGCGACGGACAGCGTAGGAAGGAAAGATGAGGTCTGTGGCCTCAGAAGTGACACCGCCGCCTTCCCACGGCGGACAGGAAAGACGCTCGGCAGCAAAGATGTCCGTCTCCTGAAGGTCCAGGGTCATGCAGTCCAGCAGGCACACGTGGTCCTCCGCTAAAACATAAAGCAGCATGATGAAGGATGTATGCTGTGAGTAACAACACACTCAGGCCATTCTTTCTGCTATTATAGGATGTATTCTGTGAACAGCAACAGATTTGGGCTGTTCTTTTTGCCATAATGGGATGTATGTTTTTTGAGTAACACACTCGGACTGTTCTTGCTGCTATTATTGGATGTATGATGTGAGTAACAACAGGCTCAGGCTGTTCTTTCTGCTGTTAGGGTACATATGCTGTGAGAAAAAACAGACTCAAGCTGTTATTTCTGCTATAAGGGGTTGTATGCTTTGAGTAATAACAGGCTCAGGCTATTTGTTTGATATGATGGGATGTATGATGTGAGTAACAACAAAGCCAGGCCGTTTTTCCGCAGATAAAGAAAAATTTGAGTACCACAGTCTTTAACATTTAAAGCAGTAACAGTCCTCTACATTAATACATCAAAAATATTAACCCTTTGAAACAGTAAAAGTCTGGGAGGGATCCTTCTGCTGCATGATGAACATTATTACTCTGATACATTTTGCTGGTAATTCTTTCATACATTTCATTGGGTTAGGTTTCTGCAGGTGTTTTGCCTGAGGAGTATTTTTACAGTGGGGTATAAGTATTTTAACTCAAGTAAAGGAGCAGAAGTCTTCCACCAGTGGTATCCTTCATATACGGCAGAGAAGCTGACCCGCTGTGTTGGGGTGGTTGTCCTCGGGGGTCCTTCCTGGTTCTAGAGACTGTGGTCTGCTGAGGCTGAACCTTGAGGAGGATGGAGGTCTTGTCTTCTCCTGCTCACTGCTCCTCCCTGCTGCTGCATTTTGGACACGTTCCTTTAAAAACAAAGAGAACATTGGATTTAGTAGAATTAACCAAATATTACACTCATGCTGTGAAAAACTATCAGACCCCTCCTGATTTCTCGTTTATTTGTTTCATTGTCACACTAAGACATCTGCTTTAGATGATCACTTTATTTTATTCTCCTATACCAATTCCTTCACCATCACCAAATCGGTAAAGATTGAGATATACTGTGTAATCTGCGAGATTTTTTCCAAACTAAATTTCTTTGTCAGGAAAAAAAAGAAGGTGATAGCTCTCTTTAAATAAATACCTAATATAATAGTCAGTCAGTCAGTCAAGATACAAAAAATCAGCACAGCAGAGATGGAGTCGACTTGCCAAAGTTTAAGCTTAAGAAGAAAAAGAAATCCCTTGAACTATTATACTGCATTTCGAGATATTTTTATCTTGCTTTTGAAAAACCAGATTCTGAAATTCAGTTTCACCAAATTTGGTATTTTAAGATCAAACAGTAAAGTACACCAACGTTTGCGGGAAGTTATGAACATGGTAGACGTCATATTAAGCCCGGCTGGGATGGTTGTACAATCAGGAACTGATTCAGGCCCTAGATGTGAAGGCGGGTAATCTGACGGAGACGTCATCGTTTGGATTATTTTACATTTACTTTAAGAACTATGAATTTAATTCGTACTCCAAGAGAAGGGTAGCACACATTCAATTCAATCACGAAACCACAATTAAATTCATATGACCAAGCATTATTGTAGTTTAAAATGATCTAACAATACAATACCCTGCAAAGCAAATCAAGCATTCCCTTAACCACTAATCTCACCAATCAGAGCTGTTCTCAAGAACCACTATGCCTGCCTGAGCTCCACCATCAAAGCATATCGTCATCCACATCAACTGATAAATACTCAAGGACAGCTTCAGAGTCGTGTCCTACCTGCAAAGGGTCTTGCTTTTAGAACCTACAAACACGTAGGTTGTTGGGGATGCGATCGAACTGCCAAACTCCCAACTGGGGGATACCCACTTTACATCCTGAGCTATAGCATCCCCAATGAAGGAGCCACCCCCAACCAGGAATAATTAGTTTAACCTGTTCAGCTCACTAGTTAACTTCAAATATCTCCACAACTACCAGGTGTGTCTGCATCATCTTGGTGTCTATGGATAGGTAAGACCTAAAATTATTTATTTTCAGTGTCAGTACCATTGTACCTGGTTCTTTGTGTAAGTACACTGTGGTTGAAGACAAAAATACCGATATTTCTATCCTCAGCTGATTTCTTTTAGCTAAAGGCTCTAACATCATTATATCAAAGTAAAATCAAGAAACAGAACAGTCTGTTTGCTCAGGAACTCTTTGAAAACTACTGCATCAAATTTGATAGAAATATCCTAACGTTTATGTTATTCTACACTGTTTTTGTGGGATAGGACCAGGAAGATCTCGATTTGGACTAGTTGGATAGACAATGGATCCAAACGAGGACAAAAATGGGGTTTTGACCCCAGAAGGGGATTTTGGCTGTAAAATACCACCTATATTCACCAGACAGAGCTACAAGCACACACTACATCCTCTGGCTGAGACATAAATTTATGTTCTGATAAAATCTAGCGTTGTGTACTATAAATTAAGAAGCCGCCTGATTGAGAGAAGAAGTAAAGGATCATTTAATTCATATGGCCATAGTACCGTTGTGATACCCGTCTACCTCCTCATGCAGACATGATGGAGTGTGGAACGTTGGTGTACTTCAAGCATGCCACACAATCTCAGCAGAAAAACAACAAACAGGAGCTTTATCAATCCTCAGACACAAACCAAAGGCTCAGAACTGTTTCAGTCAGAGGAATCACGATGTGGTTCTGAATACTGAGAGAACCGGTTCTGAAGTAAATTGAGGATGCAGTTTTACACGCCAAAAGGAAAAAAAAACATTCAGTGGTACCTTGTAGTGGGATGGATCCTTGTATGAATTTGCATGCAGAATAAAATTCTTCACAAACAAAAACACAAAATGCATGTGAATAACTGGTACCACACTAACCCAGAGTTCTCCTTCCAGAACTAAACTTAACCCACAAAAAACAGTTGCAGCCAGGAGGAGAACGGTTCAGCACACATGAACTCAGAGATGAATCTTAGTTTAACTGGTGAAAGATTTTCACCAGTTAAACTGTGTCTTTCCTCTGATTGACTTCAGGACCAGATGTGATGTGACTAAACCTCCATGACTCACAACCAGCTGTGACAAACCAGCTGACCTCCACACAGCGGAGAAACTATTCAATAAAAAAATATCTACATTAAGGCTCACTTTATAAAAGAGCAAACTCCAACCCTGTTTGAGTTATATATATATATTTTTTTTTTCTAAGGATATCTCTTATTCCAGCAGAGAGATGTAGGAAACAGCTGAACCTTGTTAAAAAAATTCTACAAAGTAGGAGTAAAATGATCCAATTAGTTCAATAAAGGAAGGAAATCAGATGAATTAAGTTCTGAATCCAAGTGAAATAGTGAACCAGACATGAAATGCAGTCTGCACCAGTCTGAAAGAGACTTCATTCATCGTCTCATCGACCCGTTGCTCAAAAAGTTTCAGCTTCCAAATACCGAAGGGGTATTGGGATGTCTCTGGTAGTGCTGGAACACATTCTGAGCCTCTTCCATGTGGCAGGAAGTGAGCGTGGCATCTCTGGGCACAGGGCATTGGATGTTGATGGGCAGCTTTGGGAGAGATATTCATTTGGACTAAAGATGGAGGGCTTGGTTGCTCCATGAGACACCATCAAATGTTTGTACTTAGACTCAGGGTGAACCTTTTTAGGCAAAATATGTAAAACCAACAGAGTTGGAAAGAGTCTAGCAATCCATTACTCAAGTGAAAGCACAGTTGCTACTGTAAAAATGACTCTGATAAAAGTACAAGTATTGATTCAACTTCTTGATTCAAGTAAAAAGGTACAGACTCTGAAAAGTATGAAAGAAAGGTTTCTCTAACCCTATACCAAAAAGGTGGTAGTATAAAGAGTATCCAGCAGGGTTACAGGGTGAGGGTATGGAAGAAAGAAACCAACAGGCGATGCTGTATTCATCCATCAGATAAAGGTGAAGGTTAGAGACTGAGATTATCGGAGCAGGATTGCTGTTGTTTTGTTTTTTTGTTTTTTAACAGAACCAGGATGAAATTTTTTCAAACCCCGGTGACATGAGGTAATCCAGAGTTAAAAAACAAACAAATAATCCTATTAAATCTATGAATGAATACAGCAGACAAACAAGGCGGAATAAAAAGACGATCATGGAAGAGGAGAAAATGAAGATGTGACTCACCAGAGAGGGGAAAAAGGCATGAGCCATTGTCAGTTTCTCTACCTTGTCTTTGAGGGAAAAGGTCCCATGAGCCCCTGCTGGCAGGAAGCAGTTCTGGACCCTGAGCTGGCCAAGGTTGGCCACAATAACCCTGGGCGAACATGAGCTCTCTGGGATGAGAATCACCGGGGCGCCGGCTTGGATGTCCAGCAGAACCCGGGATGCACGCTGAGGATAATCCCGGACCTGCAAGCAGAGAAAGGAGGTCAGGAGAAAGAGTCCAGCAAGAAAAATATTATTCTGACATAAGCAGGCAGAACTCACAGCCTGTCCTTCAATGGCAGCCCGCTGCCGGCCCAGAACGTCCTGCAGCTGCGTGAAGTGCTGAATGAAGGCCACCACCTCCGCCTGGAAGCGCTGGGTGTGGACGTACTGAACCGAAGCCATCTGCAGGGACACCTTGATGTCATATTCCCTCTCCAGGTACGGATCCGGCCGGCCATATCTGAATGAGTCAAAACAAAGATGACTACGAATACTTCCCCCTGAGCATCATGGGAAGCAGACACCCTCTTAATACATACTTATGGATGTTGAAAACAAGGGCTTCCCCTCCTCGTGTGGTGAAGCGCTCCCTGTAGAGGTCACCGTGGGGGGTGAGGTCACTCAGGGACAAGCTTCCCAAACTGCCGTGTAACGCCAGGTCACCATCTTAAAGAGCATACATGATGGCGTCACATCCAGCAACTGATTATGGTTAGGTTCTAAAAAAACAGTTTGGAGATGATCCATCTGTTCATACACACCCAACATCTCCCAGTGAGCAGAGAGTTTGGAAACGCTGGCTCGGGCAAGTTCGTTGAATTTCTTGTTCAGCACAAGAGACAGAGCATGAACCTGAAAAAGTTTTAGAGTTATTAACCAGCGAGTACTACCTCACTGTGAGCAGAGCGGTCATTTAAACATAGAACCTCTGGTTTATTTCAACAACAAATTTGTCCTCTTATTGTGGCAGGCAGCGCAGAAAGAGAGGCAGGAAGTGACATCATCATTTTAATGACATCTAAGACAGAAGGAGACAAATGTCCTTCTTGTGATCTCCCGCTGGCTAGTTTCTTACAGCCTCCCAGCAGCTGTCATGGGTGGATGGGATTCAGCGAAAGGCTGGTTTTTATTACTTGAATATGTCCTAGTCCTTCCCAAAAAGTTTCCACCACAAACCAACGTAATGGACACAGGAAGTGATGGAGGAAACCGGAAGTGATGGAAGGATACAGCAGAGAAAAATACACTTTGTAAACCTCGTTCAGTCCATTTGATGTTATAACTTGGCTTTATTCAGGGACTTAAGGGCTTGTGCGCTCCTGCTAGCGGTAACCACTCTGCTAGCATTAGCTTCTTAACTTGCTATGTTTCTTGGGGTGATTCAATTTGAAGTATGTGATTTCAGTTTGCTGCGCCAATATTTTCATGGGTGTTCCTCCACAGATTATTTTTTCCTTATTGGTGTTACAAATTGCACGCTTTGTGTTTTCTGGTTTACTTGTGAGATGTTTGTAACTGTGGTAGCTCATGCTTGGTGTGGCGCATGCGTGTAACTGGCATGTAACCAGACTCAAGTGAGACTGCTTGGCCGATTTCATCAAACATCAGACTATTCCTGTCTCTTTCTCTGTGCTACTCAACCTGTTATCATTGTAAATACTTTTAATCAGTGACATGTGAATATAAACAATGAGACATTTCATAAAATCATAGTTTTAATGGTCCAATGAGATGGAGCACATGTGCTCATTTCTTAATCAGTACAAATTTAACTTTCTAAATCTTCTAAAATGATAGCATGAAACCATTACTGTGGCTTAAGAAGCTTAAAACCCTTTGACAGCTCTGAGGATCCACAGGTACATGGATTGATGTTGTCTTTAAAGCTCAGTCCTATAGCCTGCTGACCGGGCTTGAACTAGTCTGGAGAACCTGTCCTGCCGGATGTACCAGAGGCAGTAACTTACCTTCAGGTCCACTTTAACATTGACGTTGTCTGTCGTCTCCTCCTCACTGAGTTCTGGCTCGTACACAGGATATCCCTCCACAAGGTCAGAGGTCATAGGATCCACCTTCACTGCATGATTATTAGCTGTGGAGCCAATACCAAAGAAGTCCAGGATGACGACCCAGGTCTGCAGTGTGATCAGAACATCCAGGCAGTTAAAGTCCACATCCACACTTCTCCCCATGCTGCCATAGCGTGTTCTGAACTCTGGATGATTCGGGTCGACCAGCAGCACATTGATATGAACTAAAGAGTCATCAAAATCTGGGGGAGGCTGAGGGGAGGGGCTGTGACGCGTAGGAGAGGGTGGTGGAGTGCTAGGACAGTCTGGATCTCCTTTGGACTTGCGGGAGCCACACGAAGGGGTATTGGGATGTCTCTGGTAGTGCTGGAAGACATTCTGAGCCTCTTCCATGTGGGCAGGAAGTGAGCGTGGCATCTCTGGGTACAGGGCGTTGGATGCTGATGGACAGCTTTGGGAAAGATACTCCTTTGGACTAAAGATGGAGGGCTTGGTTGCTCCATGAGACACCATCAAATGTTTGTACTTAGACTCAGGGTTTTGCTCCAGAAGGTCTTCCATTAGCAGCGAGCGCAGAGCAAACTGGACTGCCAAGAGATGAGGGTGGTCTTTGGTGAAGTCTCCCTCCAGATCCTGGAAGCGCAGACTGACTAATCCCTGAGAGCCCTGGCTCAGGTCCGCACTGAGCTGGACCTGCAGCTCTGCCACATGTAGGGTTATCCTGAGCTGAGTGAAGGAGGGGGAGAGGAGAGCAGGTATGTGGGACTGCAGAGGCATGGGTGAGGAGAACGACAAATGGGAGAAGTTGATATGAGGAGGGTCTCTTGCAAAGAGCCCCCCCTGAAGGTCAGGGAAACGGTGAGGTCTGGTGGAGGAAGGGGTTGGTGGTGGAGGTGTGGGTGGTTGACTGGGTGTGACGCGCTGCTCCTCAATCAGAGTTAGATTGTCCAGAGTCTGGAGAACCTGTTCATAGACAGGTTTGCAGAGGAACACCTGGAGATGAGAGGGTCAACATTAGTCTATCAGTGGAACCGACCGTCTGTGATTATCATAAGCCGGGTTTACATGGGCATTTTTCTTCATCCTGAATCAAACCATTAAAAAAAAAATACTCCTGTATGAACGTTGACATGAGCAGTGATTTGATCAAAAATGTTCTTTACCTGCGCCGACATATCAATAAGAACCGCTGTCAACAGCCCGAAAGTGAGCGCATAAGTGACCAATAGATGACGAGTTGCATTAGAAGATGAGCGTCTGTAATGTGATCCATTTTTTTTGATGCTGTGATGCTTTTAATGAAGAAACAGCTGATAATAGCTGAGATTTACTCCTGCTCAAGACATGTGGAGGGAGGGAGGGAGGGAGGGAGTAAAAGGTGTTCCCAACAAAGCCTTGTCGGTACCTCTGAGTGGTTTTACTGTGACTGACGTTACATCATTAGGGAGTTAGCAAAAAATAAGTTATTAGTGAATCCGTGTTGTGTGTTTGACTCATCAGAAAAATTTAAGGTTAACATCAACATCATCCGACATAAAGTTAACGCAGAAACTGCTCGTCATACGCTCTTAACTTATCCAGATCCACCGATGGTCAGTGATATCCACCAGTAGTCCTGGAAGACCAAAGAACAATGGTGTTCCAGGAAGACCCCGACACACGCTGACCAGTAATTATTTCAGTCCACCATTTACATGTCGCATTTATTTTTTCAATATACATTCCGAAGGGACTTATTCTACCTGGGAAGGCTATCATTTGAAATGAACTATTTAAATGCAGCATTTTCTGTCTGATGAGGTTTTTCTTCAGAATAAAGTGCTCTAGGTTAAGCCACCTAGTAGGACAATAACTTTACCTGAACTGGGTTGACAAATCTTCCCTCTATCCGGAGTAGTCCGGAGCTCTGGAACGGCTCTCCTGTGGTGAGGAAGGTAAACTGGGAGCCTTCATCAATGGGAACTTTCTCCAGAGTAAACTGGATCGTGGTATCCTTCAATATATGGAACGCTGATGAAGAAAAAAAACCAAGGAGTGATGTGAAGCTGCATATAAAATGTGTATACTAGTCATACTGGATCAAACAGTCGGTACTGTTCTCACCTTTACCCCTGCTGAGAGATTCAAAGAAGTCGTGTCGAGTGAACTGTGGTTCCTCCTGGTTTCCACTGTGGGTTGGTGACATGCTGCCAGCACTGTCCTGTCTAGACACCCTCTTCAGAACCAGATGGCTCATGTTGAGTGAATACAGTCGGATATCCTTCACCAGAACCTGCAGCCTCTCTCCTTCAGAATCCTGCCCAGCAACAAAGTTCTGGATGGTTATGCTTCCCAGGTGACCCACCAGCAGCTCCGGGTGTCCAGGTTTACGAGGGATTGACACAACCGGTGATTCAATGCTGATGTTTAGTGTCAGCTTCACCAAGAACGTGTCCAAGGTGGACTCTATATCTTCCATGGGGGGATCTTCCTCCTCTTCCTCAAACGGATAGGCCCAGCTCTGACTTTGAGTCCGAGTTCTCCGTGAGGGAGTCTCAAAGAGGGAAACCATCCCGCTGTACTCTGCCGTCTTGGTTACTAGAACTGTTGACACTTTGCTGGCAGCGCTCTTCAGCATGGACCGGAAGTTGTCTTCTACTTCATTAGCAGACAGGCTCAGCTCCTTCAGGAACTTGGCTGAGTGGTTGTAGTGGAGCGAAGCCATCTGAAGCTGCAGGGTACACTCCCCCTGGGATTTCTCCCTCAGGTGAAAGTTTAAAGCTTCTGACGGAGAACCTTCTGCGTCTGTAAGGAAAACTAGTCCACCAAGAGCTGAAGATCTGTCCTCAACGGTGCCGATGCTGACCACAAACTGACTCCGCCCGCCTTCCTGGGTCAGATCAAGCAACTGCATGGACCCTAGTGTACCGTTGATGTCCAGTCGGCTACCCATCGACACATTGACCTTAGTGCCAGTGATGCTGGCAGTGGCAATCTTCAAGCCTTTCTTCTCAGCGCCCAGGACGGTTCCACTGGAAACGGTCCGGAGGAGGAGCATGTTGAGGCGGTGTATCTCTACCGTCAGCTCCTTGTTCTGGTCATACGTGGTCTTATACGTCTCTTCTTCCTTGTCACTGAGAGGCGTTTTTATATTATGTGGCACTGATGATGTAGTGACGCTGTCGTCTTTTGGGAAAGACTTCTGGAGGAACTTCAGGAGCTCCACCATAGTCTCAGGGTTGAGGATGATGTCCAGATTATTGACCTGCATGCTTGTGACCTGCAGGGAGCTGTTGAGGTCCATTGAGGGGCATTCTGAGCTAACAAACTGGTACTCAAGCTTAATGAGGGCCTCCTGATCCTTCAGGAAGGAACTGAATGGAGAAATATCCTCCGTGGTCCTGCCAGAGGATGACTCAGCATGCTGTGGAGACCTGCCATCAGACGGCACAGGGGATGAGGGCTGGCTCTCTCTTAGGCTTCCAGTAGGTATGTCAAAGCTGAGGTGCTTATGAGAAGCCACCAGGAGGTCGAAGTCTGAGCCGTAGGTCTGTAAGGTGTCCACCAGCAGAAGTCCATGAACGGTGAGGGAAATTTCGGCATCATACGGCCGTTTGACAAAATGAGCATTGGTTCCAAAAACTTTGAGCACAGATATGTAGCGCCCATCACTCTCTACACCCAACTGCATATAGTTGATGTTAAACTCAGCCAGCAGGAGACGGGATTCCACAAGAACCTCCCGTGTGTGCTGCTCAAGAGTCATCACACTCTGGGTCAGGTTCTTGGCTGAACCTTGCAACTTCCAGGAGCTGTCCTCCCTTTTGAAGATGCGATCGTGGCGGAGGGTGAGAGGGTCAGGAGAAGTTTTGTTTTGATTCCTGTCTTGGCTTTTGTTCACCTCGCCTGCAGGCGGACTGCTGAGCCGAGCCAAACAGCTCCTCAGGGCCGTCATCTTCTCCAGGTTGATGTGGACCTTGAGGTCTGGGAGGGTTCCTGATAGAACAGCTCCAGGGAGCTGGGGGTCTGAGGTGTAACGTAGTCTCTGCTCCAGCTGCAGCAGGACATTAAACTTCTCAACCACATGAGTAGGCCCCACCTCACTTTCCTGGAGATGCTTCCAGTTGTCCTTACAGCGACCCACCATGATTTGCAAGTCCTTAAAGGAAAGAGAGTATTTTTCGTAGAGCTTCCTGCTGTAGGCTTGTGCACCTTCTGGAGATCTGATGCTGGTATAGTCAGGGCTTTTGAAAGGTTCTTTCAGAGGACTATCCTGCTCAGGTGGGGGAGAACCTGTTGGGCTGGCGAGAGGCGTTTGGTACTCATCATCGCTCATATCTTCTCTCTCAGGTTGAGCAGTTTTTGAGCTGGTGTTCGACTCATCTTCAAACACAGTGAATAATTAGAGGAATCAGCAAAGTCATTATCATTGTTATTAATAAAAAAATGTATTCATGTTTTTCTTTCTGGTTAATTGTTTCACCTTGACAGTTTGTGAGGAGGATTCTGCCCAAATCCACTACAACCAGCATGGGGTTCTCTGATTGGAAGTCATCAGGGAAGATCACCTGTGGTGCACAGATGTCCAGCTTCATGGTCCAACGCTTACCGTTTTCCTGTGAAACAAAACCCATCAGTGGTGTTTAGAAATGACTCCATCCATAATTCCGTCATTTTACCATCCAGTGTGTCTTCCTCACAATGAACTCGCCCACTAGCAGTTGATCAATGGTCTGTCGGATCTCTGCCTTGGTCTGCATCTTCAGCTTATTGTACTGCCTCCTGGCAGCCTCGGCCACCCGCAGCTCCAGCTCAGACTGGTACCCAAAACCTGCATGTCAACCAATATTTGTCAAATTAAACAATCTCACAGTCACTCATATCCCATCAGCCAATCATCAGAATAAAACAGGTGTAATGAGAGAAAGATTGACTTCCTGTTTCCAGAAAACTAGACATCCTTTCTGTGATTTCTTAAAAACGTTACTGTGTTCCAGCTCTTACCTGAGGTATGGACTTTGCCCTTATAGAAGAACTCAGTGACTTTTTTGATGGCTTGTGGGTTGTAAATGATGTTTAACGGACTTGTGTTCATCTCCAGTCTTCGCTCGAACTTACACCTGACGGGGTTGCGCTCATAAATCATCTCAAACACTGGAGATGAGGAGGAGGAGCCTTCTGCATGGACATCCGACATCACAATGAACACAACAAACAGAAAGGACAGAAATCAACATTTTCAGTGAAAACTTATTTCATAATAAAAAACTGTCTTGAAGCAATGACTATATTTACCACTAGTGATAAAGGCTAAGCACACTTAAGTTCTACCCATTGTTTTTTTAAGTTACACATGGCCTGTATGAAATCACAAATCAACCTTCAAAAATCTCCACGTCAACCATCAGGTGGTCTACATCACCTTGGTGTTGGTGGATAGGTGATATAAATGTGGCGGACATGTGTAAAGGGAACTCAGAGTGAGGCGCGCGTGAGCACTGTAATATAAATCAGACTATTGTGAGTAAGCACTTCCTGTACTTCATCCATGCAAAACCTTTTGATGTGATTCCGTCTCACAGTTCTATAAATGATGCACAACTGGGGGCCGGACCTGGTTGTCTCACAGGACATTCAATCAAGTCAGAAAACTAAATCTTACCAGGGACGGCGCAGGGGGCGCCAGATGCCTGATGGATGGAAACAACAACTTTATCCTGAATCAAGACAAAGAAGCAAAGTGCTGAGGGGGGCCGACACAACCATGAGGTCATCCTTATAAATATATCTTATAAAAAAAAAATTTATTCTTGAAGATATGCAAATTACTTTTTCAAACAAGTCTTCCCATGATGCTTGTCCGTGCTTACCGTTTTAGGAGACACAAGGACGGGGAAGATGGTGCCTTGAGTGGTTAAGTCTCTCAGGAATAGAGAGTCCAGTGTGACGGACAGCAGAGACGACTCTGAGCGAGGGAGAGACTCCAAGATCACCTTCACTCCTGTGGACAACCATCAATTATCGATTCATAATCAACAACCCAAAGACTTATCTAGCAGCTACTCCAACCTGCAGGGCGGACAGGAGAAAACTCTACAGACCTTCATTTGTCTTTAGTACTTACTAATAACTTAAGACTATACATTCATCTACAGTTGGGGTCTGAGACATCTTGTTCACTTTCGGACCAAAGTCCAAACTCTGATCATCTTTAGTTTGTGGAACACTCAGAGGTGAATGCTACAACCAGGCTCGGGAATCCCGGGGGGGAATATCCCCTTGAAACTTGAATAAAAGAGTTTTGAAGGAGCCATTTGTAGATTGTTTTGTTTTCATAGCAGATCAAATTCATATTAGAGGGGGAAAATATGTATACTAAAATACATCAACCCTGTTGGCCCATGACAGTCCTTATAGAAGCATAATCTGTTATTTGGCCTTTTCACCTGAGGGGTTTAAGAACCAGACAAACCCTAATATGGGTCAAGGATTTGCCACGCATTGAAAGATCCTCTCCAGAACTTGGGATGGAGTTCAGTCCAACTTTGACTTTGGTGTTATAAATACAAAAGAAAATAGTCTTTATCAACATTCCAGCCGCTAACAGACCAAAGAACGCATGAATAGTCTCTCTGCACTAAAAAGTCTGTCTGTCTGTCTGAATGAGTCCTTGCTGATACCTACCGGAGAACTCCAGCTGAATGACTCCACTCTCCTGCAGCCCGTCTTTGGTCCTTTCCACCTGGAAGAGTGTTACTCCGCCCTTCTCCAGCAAGAACTCCAACCGTGCAAACAGATGGTCTCTCCTAGTGAAGGTGTTGAGAGTGTGAGAGTCCTCCAGAGGGTCGAACAGATCTTCTGTCTCTGCTGAAG
This sequence comes from Lophius americanus, assembly GCA_037951165.1. Lineage (NCBI taxonomy): Eukaryota > Metazoa > Chordata > Actinopteri > Lophiiformes > Lophiidae > Lophius > Lophius americanus. Next base: position 2,029,808 of record JBBDHG010000083.1, on the reverse strand, counting down.
AGCATGTGATTATCAGAACACCAGATGATCCATAACACAGAAAGCACAACTGCACGGACTCACCACACCGTTCATTTAATTCTAATGAACCCAGTCTTGTGCCAGCATCATCCTTTAGTTTTAGTTAATGATCAGTTAATGGGTTTGTCTTAGAAAAAGGCTCTGAGCTGTAGAGAAGTGGAAGTTTGAAATCATAACTTATTTCTATTGGTCGTTTCAATCATCGACAAGAATATATTAAAATGATTTCTCTCGGTAAATAATTATTAATTAAGGTTGATTCATTTAAAAAAAACATGCTCTGAATTAATTATTTTCATTAACAGTTGTCATTCCTGGAACATATGCTGGTTTTGGTAGCAGTAACTCTGCTCATGAGTTTGGCCTCTAGCTTCCTCTGCCTCAGAGCTCCTCACCCAAGATTTCCCAGGAGGACGGACTCGGCAGGAGCTCTTCAGATCTGTCTGGGTCCTGAGAATCTCCATACCAGCCTCCCCATCCAGGGAACCAGGACTGCAGGTACTGGATCATCCCGGAGCTCCCGCTCTTGGGGATGGATGTTTCAGGTGAAGAGGTTTTAGGGTCACAGTCAGGCTCTCGGACATTCTAAAAGAGGAGATGTAGGCAGAGCAGTGGCTGAGGTTAACCAATGACAAGGAACACAGATACGTTTAGTAGATTAGTTTGGGTCTTTGGACCGATTGCTCCACTCACACTGCAGGTGAAATGTGGCGTGGCTCTGATCATTTGCTAAACATCACTATAAACATCACTATAAACATCATTATAAACATTACTATAAACAGTGTTTATGGAAAACAAATCAACCATTCAGGACTTTGGATATGCAAAGACAGAAGATGTGATGAAGAAGGAGGTGAGTTGTCCAGCATCTTTGAGTTAATGCTAACATTGAAGCAAAAAAACTCAACAAACAGTTCAGAGACGCTGCTTGTGAAGTTTCATTGAAGTCCTTAAGTTGGTTATATTGGAGATGAGGACAGATTAATTACAGACAGATAGATGGACAGACAGGTGGACTAGGATAGTGACTCTACATGCAGCCTTTGGCAGTTGGCATCATAAGAATGGCCTCATCTTACCTCTATGACCACGTCCTGATTCCTAAACCAGTCGTGTACAACTTCTCGGAGACCATGCAGCTCCTCCAGTGTCTGCTCCTCTTCCACTCGCTCCAGCTCGCTCTGAGGGGCCGCACACACAAACAAGAGCAATAAATTGTCAAGTCCATTTTATTTATATCACAATGAATGTTATCTGAAGGTCTCTCCAAAGAGCAACTCTCTGACGTCATCAACTAAGTTATGTTGTCAACTTTGTGACATCATCAGCTAAGTCATGTTGTCAACTATGTGACATCATCAACTCAGTGATGTTGTCAACTCTCTGACATCATCAACTCAGTGATGTTGTCAACCCTCTGACGTCTCCAACTCTGTTGTGTAATCAACACAGCCAAAGTGTGAATGAATGACTGACGGAATGCCCTTTCTCCTTATCAGACCAGGCTTTATCCAGAATGGTTACCCGAGATTCACGAGACCCACATCGTTGGCTTGACACCCATTCCACAGCCAGCATAATTTCATTTAAGGTTCACACAGACTCCATTTTAATTCTGGTGACCAATTGGTGTGACGTTTGACTTTTTACTATCTGACTGGGTTCTGGCTGATATTTATTCTGCAGTTTTAAACAGGACTCCACATGGCCCGCTCTGAACCCAAGAATCCTTCGACTGTGGTCGCTTGTGTCGTTAACTTCACGTTTGGAAGAAATGAGGACTCAGCAACACACCCACTGATAAACCAACCCACGGTTCTCACTCTGAACAATGGGCTGGTGTTTCCGAGCGAGCTTTTGTGCGTTGGTAAATAGATTGTATGAATAAATCACATTTCCTCTCTGACTCAAGTGCTTTACAACACAATCCAGCATTCCAACCCTCCTGTCCATCAAAATCAAGTCAGTTTTATTTATACAGCGTCAAACCACAGTCAATGTTATCTGGAGCCACATAAAGAGCAGGTTGGGGCTACTGCTCCTTCTTCCTGTTAGAGAATTGTGGGTGTGAACCAAGAAAGACCCAACTGTCAGCAGAGATGACGCATCTCATCTGGTGTACCAATGACACAGGGCCCTCATGAAGGAATTGGAGAATGTTGTTGCTGAGAGAAACATCTGGAACCCAATATAAAGCTGGCGGCTTCACCGACTCCAGCACGGGTAAGCAGCCTACTGCGGTTGATGAGGTATTTTTTGCAGTATCTTTATATTTTTTTGTTTTCCTTTTTTATCCTTTTTTTTCCCTACCATATTAATCATTAACCACCAAAATATCAGATTCATACTTTTGAGTTGAGGTACTTGTGTGCAATACCTCCTCCTCAGGGGTCAGAGGAACTCTTTTCAGCGTCCTGAAGTAGAGGCTGGTGTAGGTCTGAGCGTCACGGGCCCGCTGCAGGGCAAACTCCCAGCTTCCTCTATGCCGCTGCTCCCTGATCTCACTCAGGTTGGCCTGGATGGCAAAGAGCCACCACTGCCGACAGCTGAGGGCAGAAAACAGATTCAAATGCATTAAAAAATGTCAATGTGACAAAGTCATCAAAATGATTTCTATCATTGTATAAAAATACAAACTATAGAGTCTTACTTCTGAGAGATGGGGACTTTGGGCCTCCACTTTCTGTAAAGCATCTCTCTCTCTCTGCGGTCCAGCTCCTTCAGGAATGCCATGATCTGCTGGTACTGGACCTGAGAGATAACAACACAGTAGGTCAGCAGCAGGTCTCTGCTCTGACTGTAAGGTCGTTATGACAGTGTTCTAGAGGAAAGTAAAATTAAATGAAGCTGTTCTGTAATCATGATAAAACCACACATTCTAATATGTAAGACTTTGGGGCCCAACTGGCGCAATTATTTTTGCTATTTCTTTACTGTGCCCCAATCCTAGAAAATTAAATAGTTAAATTATACAGCAAACCTTTTTGTTTAAAGATGGAAAATATGAGAGCGTAAAAAAGATCACTGCTTGTTCTGAACAAAAGAGACGGACCTGTGACAGGCGTAAAGACATGGGCTCCAGCTGGACCTGGCCTTCAATCCGTGGGCTGTTCTTGGACCTCAGAGGTTCCTTAGAAGTGTTTCGTCTGAGCAGCACGGACGCACACACCGGCTCAAAGATGTAGTGATGCTCTCTGCTCTGAATGCACTCTGTCATGGCATCCTGGACAGGAAGAAAACAATCACACAGACATTTAGAAGGTTCTAGAAGGTTCCACTGGAGACTGGGATAATCTGACTCTAGACTTCACAAGTATCAAGTCAGCAGATGATCCCCCATCATCAGTGGAAATGAGAGAGGCTACCTGCAGAGTGGAACACACTCATTCTTACGGTATTATTCTAGTTCTGTGAGAAGGGTAGGATGAAAATCTTGCACCTCTTCTGGACAAAGAGAACAAAACTTGCAGCTTATTTGACCGGATGTAACAATAATTACACGTTTCTTGGCTGGATGTAACAATTACTGCTTGCTGTAAAGGATGGATGCTAGTTGGGTGTTGCAAATTATAAAGCGATCATCACAATTCGTATTGAAATGTCAAGTTTATCAGTTTTTCAGATAAAGTTTATCAAAAGACTTGATAATTCATCACTCCTTTTTCATTTCAAGTCCAGTTTTACCATGAACGGTTTCGGGCCCCCATAGTTCTGGGAGCAGCAAAGTGAGACTATGAACATTTTCTTCCAGAGGGGTTACAGAAGGCTACAAGATCTATGGGTGTATTACAGAACTCAGCCGGTTCCTGACTGCTGAAGTTCAAATTGTCACTGACCTGAATCTGATGAGCAGGAAGCTTTCCCAACATTTCACACTCAGTATCCCAGTACACGCTGAAGTCCTCGATCTCCAGCTGCTTCTGCCGGAGGAGCTTCTGGACCTACAGATGCCAAGAAAGTTTCTGTTAACCTAAAATAAAAAGAGCTGTGGTTGTCTCACATCAACTGAGGCTCCACCTAAAGATTTAAAGAGTGTTGGCATCTAGATCTGATATATATGGGAGTAAAGAAGATAAAAACTTAAAACAGGACGTCCCGTCAGGTTTGACATGACTTTGTGCGGACCTACCGACTCTTTGGAAGGGTTCTGAGCAGAAACCTTGTTGATGCAAACCCCAAAAGAAAAAGGTTCCTCTGGGTTGGAGAAGTCATCTTCAAATCTAAGATGCACATCTTGGATCTTCAGCTGGACACACAAAAACATTTAAGTTAACACTTCAGTTTTTGTTAAGTAACAAATATAACACTTTTTTGACCAGAAGTATCAAAAATAGCACTTTTTATTAAATATTTAGTTTTGCCTTTATACTTTGTTTAATCGATTGGATGTTGTTTGAGATAAGTGCCCATTATCTGTCTTTCGCATCAAAAGAAAAAGGGACAGGATCAAAGTGTGGACAAGTTTGAACACGTGTGGTTCTTTGGATGGCTCACCTCAATGTTCTCAACAATCCTAGTGACAACAGAGGCTGTAGCAGAGTACCAGTAGGACTCTCCTCTTTCCTCACACTCACTCTGTGGGATGCAAACACATACCATCAGAAATCCAATCAAACATGTTCATCAACATCAACAGAAAATAATCAAGGGCAGGAAAGGCTTGATACACTGGTATAAGAGAAGGAGGCTCAGGAGGTTCTGAAAGCATTGAACGTTATTGGGACATACAGAAAGAATGAGAATTCATCTTGATCCCTCTACCTTAAATTTGTCTTCTAGGGCCTGCAGTAGGCGTTTCTTGCGCTCCTTTTCTTCCTCCTTTATCTTCTCAACATCATACTCCTGTATATGAGCGGGGCCAATGATCAGATTGAGCTGAGACATGGAGATGACCCATGGGTCACTGTGAGGTCGGTAGAAAGGGATCTGGAGAGTGATCTTTCCAATGAAGCCTGGAGAAAGACAATATGAAGCGGGGGTCATACCAGAGGAAAGGGCCTGAAGCTGAATAAATTAGAACTAACATCCAATCTAAATATTGACCAATATTCAGTCTCCTCCTAATTTGGCTCAGACAAGTTGACCGTCAACTGACCGTCACAAGGTCCTACCTGCTTTGACTTCAAAAGGCAGGTCAAACTCCCTGAGCGCATCTTTCCTCAGAGGAAGGTTCTCCAGCTCCACTGCACCTGAGGGAGGAAAGGAAACATCTGGCTGCCTCACAAGCTTCAAACCAGTGGAGATAAAAATGGAAGTGGTTGCTGAAGAGATTCTGGATGATGCTCTCAGGTAGAGGACACCAGTGTCTGAATGCAGCTCTACTGAGAACTAAAAGTTCATCAGATGTATCTACATGCAGTCTAATCCAGCCTCGGGTGTCATCAAAAATATTCTGATGCTGCTGACATCATAAAATGTATCACTGATAATCCAGATTATAAATTGCCTCATAGATCAGCTAAATAAGTCTGATGAGGCTCTGAACCCATCTCATACTGTCAGCATGGCTCTGTGTGGGACGAAATTCATTCATTTTATTTTCCTTTGAACTCCCCAACCCCTTTCAAGTACAAGGAACAGAAGCAAACAACGCAAAGTCAGGCAGCAACCAGCGTACAGGCAGAACATGGAAACCAGATTTGTGCACGAACAGGTGTTTTGAAAGCATAAACTGATAAAAAATTAAACAAAACTTTTCCATTTACAGAACATATTAACGTATAGAATTTATCTAAACTTACTCTATAATATTTTCTGATACAATCCTTTCTATCCATTTCCATTTGTAATATTTCAGCTGTTCAGACAGGACGTGATAAATGAAGGTGTCAAAGAAACCGGAGTAATATTACCTTTCAGCAGGGCAATGGAGAGCTGATCTGTGTTCAGGTTACTGACATATTTCCCCAGGTATGTGTTTAGCACCCAGGCAACGAGACCCTCCAACATCCTGGTGAGTTAGGGACGACGAGAGCTACTCCACGGAGCGGGAAGAGATGGAGATAATGTCGTCCTCACGAGGGAGCTTCTACATGCCTGAAAAACACAGAACACGTCTGAAACCAACAGGGATTTCCTTAACAAGTGACCCAGTATTCATTCAGATGAAAGAGCCAGGCGGGCAAGATAGGCAAAGCAGGATAACCTGATAACAGGTATGCACATGCTACCAAAACAGTCTGGGGAGCGTGGAAGAGATACCAGGAGACGGGCCATTAGACCAGGAGAACTGGACAGGGCCGTTGAACGACAACAATCCAGTGGCAAGCCCAGCAGGACCGCTTTCTGCTCCTCATTGTAAGGAGGAACAGGAGGAGCAGTGCCAGATCCCTACAAGATGACCTGTGGCAGCTATTGGTGGGAGGTTTCTGACCAAACTATCAGAACCAGAGTCTACGAGGGTGGTAGGACTGTCCAACGTCCTCTAGTGGGACCTGAGCTCCCATGTGCAGGCAGGTCTTGGATGGTGAAGGTCTTGAAGCCATTGGCTGGTCCTCAGCTCCTCCAGACCTGAATCCACATAATGTGGAGGTCAAAAGTCAAACCCACCACTGAGACACATTATGAGCTGTTGTGGTGAAGTTCACTCCAGTTAGATCAGAACATTTGATTTCAGTTTGTCATTTTTGATTCTGGGTGCGATTTAGAAATCCAGTCTTAAGTTGGTTCATGGTTTTAGTTCCTACTGACCGCCTTCACCCTCCAGCCCAGGAGTTGCTTAAGTTAATTATGCTGATTACACATTATATGCAAATTAACACCTTACAGTTTCATAATGCTGGTGACCCACTCTACGTTTATGACTTCAAACCTGTGTGTGCGCAATATTTCTGGGTTCACATTCTGGTAGGTAGAACACTATCTACAGTTAGTTACTGAATTACAGAAGAGACAGACATCATTATGATGTGAACAAACCGCCTCACAGCATCAGATATCCACCACCAGATGTCACAGTGGGTATTAAGGGCTTTTCTCTATGGCTTTATTTATTTCTACACCACACCCATCTTAGATGTTTGTTACCAAACATCTGTAATTCGGTTTCATCTGGCCTTCCATTGAAAGTCCCAGTGGCGTTTGTCCAATTGTACGAGCTTTAGCTTGTGTGGGGCTGAAAGCAGAAGCTTTTTTCTTGCTACCCTCCCAAACAGCTTGTGTTACGTGTAGGTGTAATCTTATGGTGGTTGGGGAAACTCTTATAATAATAATAATAATAATACATTTAATTTATAACACACTTTACATTTGGATCAAATCTCGAAGTAGACCCCAACATTCAACTGACCTTTGCAATTCTCGAGCTCTTATCCTCGGAGAGTTTTAACTACTCAAACAATCCTATTCACAGCTTATGGGATCAGTTTGCAAACATGTCATCTCATGGCTGATTTTTAAGATCTCCATCTCCTTATTGATTTAACTGTTGAAACAGATATTTTGAACTGTTGAGAGATTTTCTTGTATCAACTGCCAGATTTGTGCAGCTCTAAAAGTTTTCTTTGCTCATTACTGTTGTGGTCTCTGGTCTTTCCCATTGTGAAGAACCTCTGAGAATTAGGTCTTTGTCACCTCATATGTATACACCAGTAAAAACAGGAAGTCATGGTTCAACACTTCAGAATTCATTCTCAAATAGGTGAAGCAAAAAATATCAAATAGGGCTAGAAATATGCTTCAGTTAACTTTTAATCACAGGATTTACTAGGGGTGGCAATAATGGTAGAACACCAGTTTTAGAGTAGAAATATTCGTTTTACAAGAAAACTGTAATATTCCCTGAAATCTTTTTACCTGAAAAAAATAATTTATTCACATAACAAATATATATCTTTTTTAAATGTTTGTGAATACACTTACACAAAGATCATGGGTATTGGAGGTAAATACATGTTTTACATCTCATTTCAAAAGGGTGCCAATAATTCTGGAATGTGGAGAGCGCTGCACTTCTCCCCACATCTACTCCCCTCACTGCTAAAGCCGACAATTAAACTTCAATTATCATTGATTAATGGACTTAATCTGTCATAAAGGTGCCATCAGAGGACATGACGTCAGTTAGCCTATTAGCATTATCCACTATTTATAACATCAGAAACAAGATTTAGGTGAAGAATAAGAGATTAAAATGTGAAATGTTTAGTTTAAAATCGTTCAAAGTTGTTATAAATCTACAAACTCCACCTGAGCGTGATCACGGACACTACAAGGTTGAGCTCAGACTGAGCTAGCCGCTAAGCTAATGCTAACTGACATAAACAGATAACACTAAGACATTTCTTGGTCAGTAAATTCAAAGGTCACACTAACCGCGTGTGTTTTCATAGAAAACTCCACCAGTCCTCCCGACAGAGCCCTGGACTTCACTCCTTCAGGTCTGCAGTAGACAGAAACTCACCCCTGGGCAGCGATCAACTTCCAAACGATACTTCCGATCACCTGATCAAAACAAACTGTTCGGCTCGTGTGGCGTTCAAAAAAACTACGGAATAATAGACAGTTTTACAACTAAACCTGAATCTAAATGTTAGTATTACTACAATTTGTGTGTAGAATCTGTACGTGACAATTATATAGACCATGTAAAGATTTTAATTAGGCACTGATAGAAGGCATAAAAGTGAGTTTTGGATCAGATTTCATTTAGATGCTGCCAAAAATAAACCATTTTTAAACGACGTTCGTGTTTCTTTGGTTTGTTTGTAATCTCATTCAAAATAGAAAAAGACATCAATACATTTTATAATGATCCATCTTACAGACAGAAAACAGACAGGATATCTTACTACACTAGACGTTATTGGTGCATCTAGCGAGAACTGTGTAGTCATGGTGCGTCCACGTGTTTTGGAATAATCGGAAAAGATTTCATTCAGAGTAGGCGTTCAAGGAAATCGAGGAAACAGCAACTAAAATCTACACTGTACACAATAATCTCAGAGGTTATTCATAAAAAATAAAACTTTCAAGAGTCATGAGCACAAATATACAACTGTTACGGCAACGGTAGCTGGTGAAGTCAATTAGTAGACATGTTCTGTTAAATAACTGTAATGTCCCCACGTATTTAAATAGAAATTAACCATAGCACTAAATTGGTTCAAGATTCCCTCAGAACTCAATTGCTTTGGTCCAGTTGGCCAGTCCTGGTGTTGTTTGACTTTAGCCCTGTTAATTATGACAGTAGTCTGTAGATCTCTCCACAATAACCACAACCTGTGTAAGTAGTGAGCTTCAATAGAGCCAGAATGAGTTATTTCAGCATCTTTAAAGTGAAACGTTTCCACGGAATAATCGGGAAAACGAAACCTAAACACACGATTCTATCCATGTAACATTCAAAGAAGTCACGGTAAACAGAAAACTTTACACCTGAATATGTATTTGAATATGGTACAAGTACACCCTCTTAGTTAAAGCCCTCTGGAAACTCTTGATCTTTATTTAGCATAAACGAAAATTTTGATAAATTTTTGAATATTCAACTAATTGATAAGGAGATAAATTACTTGATCTATTCTTATATGTGTCATCAATATGTAAAAACAATTTTAAACTGTGTACTATTATTATTGGGGTAGAAAAACATTGATAACAAACTTTAGACCTATTTGAAGTAGAACATATATATTATTATGAGGAGGTCAAATAATTTAATTATTGTTAGTCTTGCTAAATTGTAAATTTAGATGTACATATCCACATATTCATACATTAAATAAATTTACCTAATACTATTTGACTTTTTATTACTGTATATAGACAGTTTTTACAATGCATCTTCATGTCAGTGCCTCATGTTGACTCTTTAAAATCACTCACTTAAATTCCCTCAAACACACGTGTTACTTCTGTTTTTTGTGTGTCGCTATTAGGAAGTCCTCACTCAATCTCTGCAGCAGCTCTGTTAATGACGTTGATGTTTCTCCACAGTCAGCTTAGCATTTGAATGAACATCTTCTGAGTTGATTGAAAAATGTAGAGAGAAGAACCAAGAAAAGAAGAAATAACTTGTTGCTTTGCAAATAAAGAGCATTACACCCAAGCCCCCAATCTCTAATCCTGACAGATGTGCCTCCTTCAGAGACCAGTGGCTGATCTTATGTCACCACCAATCCAGAACAGGATGACCGTGAAGCAGGGGCCCTCTGCCCCCCCCCCCCCCCCCCCCCCCCCACCACCACCACCCCCCACCCCCCACAGATCCACTATCAGATATCTACCTCTGGATGAGGATGTGGATTTGTGGGGTCACCTACACTCCTACAGCGCCTGTAAGGATTCTAGTAAGCGAAAACATGGAACAGCATTATAATCAACTAGTCCTTCACTGTCATCCCCAGACAGCAAAGGTATACCCCCCCACAAAGCCGCTTTGGTGAGTTTGATTGATGTTGTGTCTCATCAGCTTCTGCATTCAGCTGCAATCATTTTATTTTATTTCATCATAAGAGAAAAACAACATCAGAGAGAATCTAGAGCAGGTTAGAAAAACTCACAAAGTTTCACACAGAAAAAAAAACCTCACCAAATTCTTATTTAAATGCAAAAATATCTTTATTACGTGTTATCGGTTTTTAATTATACACAGCGAAATCTCTTAAAACTCCTTCTTTCCTTGAAGTCAAAAGACTGGAGATTTTAAATCTGATGGCACAGTAATCAGTTTAAAAATAATCAGATTACAAAAGGTCCCGCATGCCATCTTTAGGCCCATGATCACATCTGCAATGAGAGTGGAAGCTAAGCTCTTCCTGTTGCTTCTGATGACATTTCTACCTTTCAAAATAAAATACCATATATGTGAGCACTGAGAAGATGAGGTAAACATCAAGTACACAAAAAATGTGGAAAAATAGTCTGCGATAGAGCTGCTGAATCATCAGACTGAAAGAACTGATCACAAAACATCAACAAACTTTTATAATCTGAGGTAAACATGAGAACTGACAACAGACTGTATGATGTTGTCAGACTGTATGATGTAATCAGACTGCATGATGTCATCAGACTGCATTATGTCATAAGATTGTTTGATGTATTCAGAAAGTATGATGATATATGATGTCACGGTAATGTCATACTTTCTAGATATGGACACATATTGTTACATTTAGTTCATACATTAGATCATCATGGTAAAGACAGAGATTTGTTGCCATGGATACCGTATCCTCCAGCAATTCAAATACACTCCTCTGTGAATAATGCCAAACAATCTGTGAACCTGGACTGTTTCACTGTGTGAGCCTGGACTATGTCACCGTGTGGACCTGGACTGTGTCAGTGTAAGAACCGGGACTTTGTCACTGTAAGAACCCGGAACTATGTCACCGTCTGAACCTGGACTGTGTCACTAAGAACCGGGACTGTGTCACTGTAAGAACCCGGAACTATGTCACCGTCTGAACCTGGACTGTGTCACTGTAAGAATCGGAACTATGTCACCGTCTGAACCTGGACTGTGTCATTGTAAGAATCGGGACTGTGTCACTGTGTGAACCTGGACTGTGTCACTGTAAGAACCGGGACTGTGTCACTGTAAGAACCGGGAACTATGTCACCGTCTGAACCTGGACTGTGTCATTGTAAGAATCGGGACTGTGTCACTGTGTGAACCTGGACTGTGTCACTGTCAGAACCGGGACTGTGTCACTGTAAGAACCCAGAACTATGTCACCGTCTGCACATGGACTGTGTCACTGTAAGAACCGGGACTGTGTCACTGTGTGAACCTGGACTGTGTCAATCTGTGAACCTGGAATGTTTCACTGCTGACACTGCACTGTTTCACTGTGTGAGCCTGGACTGTGTCACTGTAAGAACCGGGACTGTGTCCCTGTTTGAACCTGGACTGTGTCACTGTATGAACCTGGACTTTTTAACTGCGTGAACCTGGACTGTGTCACTGTATGAACCTGGACTGTTTTATTGCATGAACCTGGACCGTGTCACTGTATGAACCTGGTTTGTGTCACTGTGTGAACCTGGACTATTTCAAGAGGTGAACACTCTTAGTTCTCAGGACAGCTCCTAGATCCTGCATCCTGGACTTCTGACATGTCCTCTATTTGGTTGTGTTCTCTGGGAAACCAGCAGGACCTCAATGAGGAACCTTCTCATATGATGTCATCCATCTCTTCACCTCTCCCATCAGTCGTTCCCCTCCTCCTCGTCTTCTCCTCGGCCCTTGCCGAGACGCTGAAAGCAATGTACGGTGGAGGCCAGGAAGAAACTAGCAATGATGGCTGCCACCGATACGGAGATGCCGGAGAAGATGACGATGAGGAGGTCCGTGAGGCTGAGGTCACGGCGGCACTCCCGGAAACTGTCCTCAGAAAGCAGACTGAGGGAGACACGCTGACCATTTGGAGTCAGGCTGCACTCCATCCCTTCCATACCTGAGGAGGAAGGAGAACAGTAGAAGATCTGAGCATCTTCTCAAAGGCATGTCTCCATCAGACCCAAGTGACAAGGGTCAGAGGTCACACAGGTCACACACAGAACTTCTGACAAACAGTGCCTCACGATCTAAAGCTGAATATCGTAGAACTGCTTACTGATCTGTTCTTGGGGGATAAATACTTGAATGCCTAAAACTTTTACTGAGGCAGAATCTGAACCCAACATTCCTCCTGCTGATGTCTGTGTGTGTCTGTGTGTGTGTGTGTATGGATATTGACCCAGATAACGCGGCCTTGCAAAATGGCCTCTGCCACACATTCACAGTGATGTGTGTGCATGTTATTTAAGGGCACCACAAGTGTAGATATACAAACATGTAAATCAATGTATTTTTTTGTGTCTCCACTTTGTACGCAACTTGAAACACAAATAAAATGACATGTAGATTTAAAAAATAGCAAGAAATGTATTGCATTAATAATGATCCATATTTTTCAAGCTTAAAAGTTCATAACAGTGGGCTTTTTGAATTGTTTTCAATGAATGCAGACCCACAGGAAGGTTTTTAAGGGATTGAGAAAACGGCATCTAAATGCCAAAACTGTTCAAGCCTTAAAATTTTTTTAAGAATTTTCTTTCTATGTGCTACAGACGGTGATAGTTGTGATGAAGTATTCCCGTGTACTGTCACTGTCTACTCACCCGCTATCATCAGAGTTACAGTTCATGTTTAACACACAGCATGGAATCCTGGAGGAGGTTATTAGTTTGATTCTTGTGACAGAGTAAATAAGTTAGTTGAAGGATGTCAGAGTTGTAGAAAGATGTCTACAACTCTGACATCACTTTCATCCAGCAGTGTGAACAACTCCCTTCAGCCAGTTTCACCATCATCGTCACCCGGAATCACTCTATGCTCACGACTCACATGACGACTCAGCAGATATTTAGGACCACGTTAGTGATGGGGGGTCACATGCTTATTAGTAACCTAACTACCCTCAAACACCTGCTGGAGGTTTAAGACTTACCATCCACTGTAATGCCATTATTACCACTGTTAATTCTGAAAAACAAACAAGTCATATCCTTTCTGATTTTCTTACTGCCTATTTTTCCTCAAATTCCAGAGCTACAAATGCTGCTGCTAATTTACATTAGCAGCAGCATTTATAGACTTAAACTTCCCCTCATGCCACTTCACCTGGACGCCTGAACTTCATTCAGTCACCTGCCCTCCTGCAAAGCTGACACCCCTCCGCTAAACGGGCCTCAGCAGAGTCCCTGCTCAAGGACACTTCAACATGTGGACGGCAGGAACCGGGGATCGAATCACCGAACTTCAGACAAGTGCAAGACCTCTCTACCAACTGAGCCGCTGAATAGATCAGTTCAGCCACTATAGAGAGTTAAGAGAACCCACAGGAGCCTCAGCAGGAGGGAGAGTCATTCTTCAGCTTCTCACGAGACAACAAACAGACAGACAGTGAAGATGAAATGAAAATGTTTGAGGGAAACTTTGATATCAGGGATGCCAGGACTCTAACAACTTAAGTCTGACTTTAAATGTATTCTGTCACAGATTTTTGAGTTCTCTCTCCTCAGGATGAGACAAGAAGACTCTAGTATGCATCTTCAGATAATTACTACAAAGGTCTTCTCCTGTTTCAGCTGTTGGTGAGAACCAAAGCTGTAGATGTCGACAGTCTCAGACGGATCTATCTACGGCAATAAAGAGGATATGGACACATGTTCTCAGGACCTGGATCTAGACTGACGGATCCTCTGGTCTAATGAGTCCTGGACCATCTAAAGAGGAGACTAGATGAGATCAATTGAAATTAGATGAGCTTAAATGATGTTGAGTTTAGATTAGATTGGAGCTTCAGAGAAATATTGATCCAATAATTAGTTTTATGTGTGTGAATAATTCCAAACAGGAGTTTTTATATGTTATATGTTTTATACGCAAACAGACGTGATTGGTGTCAGGGTTTCCTGGTTCAGAGTTCTTTTTGTTTCAGAGTGCTGAGTCTATTCGATTTGGGTTCTTCTGGTTCAAACTGCAATGTTCTCAGAATATGAAACTGAGTTCACCCGAGTTTCTTGCCAACGTCAAAACAAACTCCTTGAAGGGCAAGGTGGCCTTTGCAAAAAGAAATGCTAAACATTTTGCGTCACTGTGGAAATCCTTAATTGTTTTATAAACCAAAACATTAAAACCACCTGCCTGATATTGTGTAAGTCCCCATTATACTGCTAAAACAGAACCCTACCTTTCTCCATATATACATCACTGAGTCTTTGGGACTCATGACCCCCCTGCCAGCTGTCCCTCCCGAGACCACTGTGGTGGGTTCTAATCACCGCAGACCAGGAACACCAAACCAGACCTGCAGTTCTGGAGATGTTCTTTGCATTCTCTGCAAAAACGACTGAAAACACCGCAATATGAGTCCAGTCGTATATGAAATCATTTACCTGCATATAAACACTTTCTTCAACCTGAACACGGAGAAAACAAACAATCAAGATACAAAAAAAAATAAAAACAAACAAACTTTTTTTGTTTCTCAGAGTGACACTGAAATACAAAGGTATTAAATATTGACTTAACCTGAACCTGAACCTGAACCTAAACCTAAACCTAATCCTGAGACTGAACTTGAAGACTCTAGAACCCACTCTTCGACGAATGTGTTTTCCAAACACTAAAATGCTGCTGCTATGTGAAGGAATGCCAAACCATTTCAGATAGAAAATATAATTTGAATAGAATGAAGTAGTGTTTGTTTATTAAGGAATAATATATTTAACACGCACGGCCTGAGAAACTCTCCATCAGCAACAGACTTGGTTCTGATGTATGAAGGTCTGGAGTTTGTGATTCTGAGCTCCTCCTCATCCTGCTGAAAGCAAATCATTACTCCAGCTCTTGTCCTCCAGACAACCATTTTGTGACTAACAAATCTTGTGTGAAGGCTGCTCTCGTTCGTGACGGTGTGACGTTTTCTGTGGATTTGTTTTGATCTATTTCCAGCTGCTGAGAGAGAAATTAATGAATCCCCTCAGACTGGGGCTTGTGTTCTAAGCCGCTGGTGGTCTTACCCCTCGGCAGCTTGTGGCTGTTCTCCATCAACCACACAAACATTTCGGCGAAGTGGCAGTCGCAGAGCCAGGGATTTCCATCAAGGCGCACAATCCGGAGGGAAGGCAGGGATTCCAGGATGCTGACGTCCAGCTGTGTGAGAGCGTTCCTCTCCAGCTCCAGCTCCCTCAGAGACGTCAGCCCAGTGAAGGCATCTCTGCCCACAATGTTCAGGTGGGGGTTGTTCCCCAGCCTCAGTTTAATTAAACTCCTGGACTCCCCAAATGTCCCAGAGGGGATTTCCGTCAGATTGTTGCTGCCCAAGTCCAGGAAAACTAGTCTGCAGGAGGTGGTGAGGGTCCCTGGCTCCAGCTGGGAGAGGGAGTTGTTCCTCAGGTCCAGGTAGACCAGGTCAGTGTAGAGGACCAGGAAGTCAGAGGGGATCCAGGGAATCCAGTTGTTGGAGAGCAGGAGACGGCGAACATCCAGTGGGATGGAGTCTGGGATGCTGGTCAACCCTCGGTTGGTGCAGTCCACAGTCAGGTGGTCCGGACAGAAACAGCTTGATGGACAGACGTGGGCTGGAGTTATCAAGGTGGAGGAGATCAAAGCAAGGAGAGGCTTCAGCCACTTAATGCATGGTAACATCGTCGAGGGGGCGGACGCCTTAATCAGGATACGGGGAGGGGGTGAGGTTGTCTCAACAGGGGGTTGAGAGAGGAGTTCAGGGGGATGGATGGATAGATAGCTTACGACGTCGGACGCTCAGAGGAGGGGAGGATGGGGAAGATGAAGCTGATGTTTCATCAGCGCGGTGCTGGCATCCCTCCATGATCACTGCACCGTAAAGCTAGGGTAACAAAGCCGCCATTGAGCATCGTATTCCCAGAGAGGAGACTGGATCAGAGAGGAGCCTGGATCAGAAACGAGCCTGGATCAGAGAGACGGAGCAGGAGGAGCTACAGAGAGGGAGCAAGGAGGGAGGAGGGAGGGCGAGCAGGAGATTAGGATTATCATTGAGGTAAATGGAGGGTAACGAACCAGAAGCGAGGGGGGCGGGGCTTGTTGGCACAGCCATGTGTCTGTGTGTGTTTGTGTGGACTGGTTCCATGCTTCATTAGTCAACATCGGAGGTGAACCATCTCCCCCATCATCAGTTTCATAAACTGGATCAGCCTGAATGGAGATGAGAACCTCCAGGCCATCAGAGCCTGTCCATGAATCCATCAGATTTGTAATAGGTCCCATCAGCGCCTGCTCCGTGTCAGGGAACTGTCTGGCGTTCACATCGATGAGACAATGAAGACCTTCTTTTATCCATCCAGTCTTTCTGCTTGCTTTCACGGTTTGGTAACCTGATTTTCAAAAGTTAAAATGTTCTTAACCAAATAGTCAGATGTGTGGGAGAGCTTCTGGGTAAGTCTCAGCTCAACCTGTCAGACATTAATCTGTAAAGCTGCAGCATGAAGCCAGATCAGCTCCTCAGGACTGTTCCTTTAAACAGTGGGCTTCAGCTCCGCCCCTCTGGCCGAAGGTTTGTAGCTCCTGAGAGAAGAACCGAATGCTACAGAAATACGTCAAGTCATGTGACACTGATGGGGAGGTCCTGGCTACTGAAGCTCTCTGATCCTGCCGACAACGCTCTGTTATTATTCTGTCGTGACAGTTGTGAAAAGCAACTAAATAAATTTATTCAAGTACTGTACTTAAGTAGAAACTCGAGGGTTTTTACTTGAGTATTTTCATTTGATCCTACTTTACATTTACGTGTGAAGTGATTGAATTTACATGTTTTTTATAGGTGCTGTGCCAATTGGTTTGGAGGTATTTAATTCTGAATATTTAACATCCAACAGAACAAAATATCAACAATAATCTGGGGTTTTCTGCAAACAGCAACTAATTATTAATAAAAATAATGATGATAATAATAATGATAATAATACATTTTATTTATAACGTCTTTACATTTGGATCATCTCAAAGTGCTAAAAGTACCTAATGTCTTCTGGAAAAAATATTCTTTTGCATTGACTAAAATGAGTTATATAAGAACTCAGAGTGTCATTAACAAACACTTTCTTTTTAAGTTTAATGGAAAATTATATGTTTAGAGATATAGTTTATTTGTATATAGTGGTTAATTGTTTGATTATAGTCGCACCGTCAGTGTTAACTATGTTAGCATGTATATGGCAATTCCCTCAGTATGTTAGCATTAAGCTAATGCACCAAGCGCTAATTATTTTTACACATTGTTGTGAGGCAGTAAAAATTCAGACTGCACCTGGAAGCCTTTATCTCTCATTTGAAGGACAGGTTATCTGCCAATGTGAACACTAACAGTCAGGAATAGCATATTAAAAGGAGAAAATTAAAGTGCAGCCTCTGGCTGTTCCCATTGGTCCGCAGGTCTGTGTGCTGAGAGAAGGGAGCCTGTGTGCAGGAACCACTGCAAGCTGTGCTGCTAGTTATTTCAAAATAAAGGCGTATCTTAAAATCCAGTATATAAATCAATATTTGACAAATCTAAAATCTTAACCATCCATTTTAAAAGCTTTTATGTGCGACATTCTGACCGTTGTGTACACATTACCAAGGCGACAACTGTATCACTTGTTTTTTGGAGATTCCGCTTCATCCAGGCCCTCAATGGTTGAATTAGAAACAGCTCAACTTCTTTCTCTAAAGTAGAAGAAGGTTTCTTCAGCTGGGCTCATAAGATTTCTGTTCACCCGTTATTTTAAGATGAGCCTGACATGAATGACATCCCCAAAATAACCTTCAAACTTCTCCACAACTCACCTTGGTGTCAATGCACAGGTAAGACCCGGAATTATTTTATTTTCAGTTTCAGCAACATTGCACCTGTTACTATGTGTTTGTAATCTATTTACTATATGTGAGTATTCTGTTACTGTGTGAGTATTCTGTTACTGTGTGAGTAATCTGTTACTACATGTGAGTAATCTGTTACTATGTGTGAGTAATAATAATAATAATACATTTAAATAGCATGTACGGTGTAAGTATTCTGTTACTATGTGTGAGTAATCAGCGATTAAAGACAAAAAGTACCATTGGTTCTATACACAGCTTTTTCAGATGATAGCTATAACATCATTAAATCACAGAACCACCATGAAAGAAAAAAAAAATCAGTGAATTTGCTCAAAATCTCTATGATAACTATTGTGTCACATTTGATACCACAAAGTTCATGTTTTCCTACACAGTTTTTGTGGGATAGGAGCAGGAGAACTCTCAATGTGGATCAGTTGGATGGAAGATGGAGTCAAAACAAGACAAAAATGGGATTTTTCCCCCCCAGAAAGGTATTTTGGCCCCAAAACACCACTTATGTCTGGTAGAGGGAGCTACATGCACAAACAACAACCTTTAACTGTAACATAAAAAAAAGGGTTTTTATCAAATGTAATATTATGCATTGCAAAACACAGCACAAACTAGGTGCTGTTTCTGAGACTGTTGGGAAGAACAGGACAGCATGGCTTTTGTTACAGCTAACATTCTATCTGCATTTGGGTTCGTTCTCACTGAGTTTAATAAAGTTTGCCTACATTTTCAAACATCTTGCCAAGCGTGATCAGTAACGTCAGGACGGCTGTGAACAGGCTTTATAAAAACAGACTTATTATTGCGAGAAAACCAGACAGACGAAAGAAATGGTGCAGACTGGCTTTGAAAAATCAAACTGAACAATATTTATTAAATATCACAGGAAGATCACGACGTGTAGAAAATGCTGGAAGATCTTTAGCAGAAGTCTGAAAGCACCCTTTTCACTGCTGGTGCAGCAGGTTCTGAACATGAACATGCACCAAACATATTATACAGTCAAAGCAGGTCAGAGCGTCTCCTGACCTCTGACCTCAGTGTGCATCTGTTTTGAACAGGAGGAGGTCAAAGTGCAGTAACGGATCAACAGTATCCTGTTTTTAATCCAGTCTGGTTAAAATCTGAGATTCACACAAAAACACTTAAACCCGCCTCTCAGTTTCATTCTGCTGCATCATATATTCACAAGTAGATCTTAAAAACGGAATAAATAAAAACAAAACCAAAAAAGACCCAGGAGTGATCAATCACGTAAAATATTTGACTCAGTGTAAATAATTCATTGTGTTTAACCTGGATTATTTAACTTCTTACAAACAAAAATAAATCTTTCAACTGAGCTAATTAAAAAAAGTTTTTTCTTCTTGATTCAATGTAAATAATTGATTCTGTTTAACCATGAAAACGCAAACATCTATAACTGATGCTTTTCTCATTACTTTACTTACATTGTTTGAGTGCATGGAAAAAGATTTTGCATATTTTCAAAAATCCGTCACAAGAAAGATGAAGAGAATATTCTTTTTTTTTAATTTGTAGTGAATGAAAACTGGCTTTAAAAAAATGTTTTATCAGGGCTGTCAGTCAGAACCCTGACCTGGGTCCTTTCTGGACAGGTCCACCAGAAAAACCCTCTCAAAAATAAAGAATTAAAGATTACAAGGTGTTTTCAGCTCCTAATAAATAAAAAAATATCTGTGGAAATGTGTTTGGTGGATTATTGCTGTGATCATTAGATAAAGAAATCTGAGAAATCTCATTTTTAATCATATTTTACTGATATTAGGACGGGTTGTTCTCAAAATAAACTAGAAATGACGAAAAATACATATTTTTTCCCCTCAAAATGAGTGTTTGTTTCAACAAAAGTCGACCTCTTCATTTAACTGATTTGATGTATAATTGTGACACCTTTTCATATTTAAGACCGTCACGCTCATGAAATACGATTTGGATTTAGACAGTTAAACATGCCGCTTAAACAGAATATATTCTTTAGAACTGATTAAAATATTTTGTGTGATTGAGTTTTATTTCCTTCAGTGAGAGATTTATTTTTTCCTTATTTCTAAGGAACACCTTATTTTTTAAGACTTCAAACTTTAAAACATTAACATTTTTGAGGAAACATTTTGGGAGTAAATATTTGTGGGTCTTCTCACAGAATTAGTAGAACCTCACGTGGGTGGAGGACTTTATGAGTGTAAACAAAGAAGGTCAAAGTTCGGGAGGTTTTGGATGCATGTCCCTGTAAACCTGTGGCGTGAGTAAGTGCGAGCAGTGAGGAGGAAGAAGTTCAGCATGCAAAAAAAACATCATACAGACGTCACATGACCCTCGATGAGAATTCCCTCTTCTGTGCCGTGAAGAAGGAATTATGACATAACACGCAACTGTTTATAAAAAGCACACTTATTATCAAAAGACACATTTTATAAAGTGATGAGTTCTGTGAGTGGAGGGTTCTGTTCTATCTAAAAGTCATCTTCCCTTCAGAAGCTCCACCCACACGCCTGTGACCTCATTCTAAACCTTATATTGATTTCTCTCAGTGCATGAACCTCTGAAGGTCAGAAGTCACGTCTACGAAAGTGTGTCCTTCCACAAAACACACCTCGCTGTGAATCCAGGGTTCACCCCGGATCACAGAGCAGTGATCCGTTGCCTAGCAACGCTGACTGTGATGATGATGAGGTGATGAATGGTGAGGGTTGAGGTTGCTGTAATAATTCTGCGGTGCAGCAGGTCGTAGTATAACCTGCAGAGGAGGTGAAAACATCAGTAGCAGGAATAGTTGGGATAATCCATCAAAGAGGATTATCAAAGAGTTTTTTTTTTACCTATGTCCATCTGGTTGTTTGTTAGATCAAAGAAAGATCAAAGATCAAAGAAAAAACTGATAGATGGATTTGCATGAAATTTGTCCCAGAGGCTCTTTCATCTCCTACAGATGATGACATGTTGGTGTCATCATCACGATCTCCCCATGTGACAATGTTTTTCTATCATGAATCAAAACACTGCTGGACGTTTTTCATTAATAACTTTGTCAATAATAACTAAATAACTGGTTTTATTGTCCAATGTAGCCCCATACCCGACATCCTCCCACAGGAAATGACCCGGATCAAAAACAGGATGTGGATTTTGGGAAGGATTGTGTTTTTTTAAGACCGATTTTAAAAACAAATCACCAAAAATAAAATTTTAAATAAATGATCTGAAATGTTGTGCACAGTTAGTCTATTTGTAGACGATTCAATAAGCCAAAGGAATAATATAAAGCAAATACAAAAACCCTTGAAAATACTGCTGTCAGAATGTGACAGTCAACATTTGTCAGTTTTTAAACTAGTTCTGGAAGATTATGACAATGTGGTCGGGTCAAACTAGTTCTGGAAGATTCTGATGATGTGGTCGGGTCAAACTAGTTCTGGAAGATTCTGATGATGTGGTTGGGTCAAACTAGCTCTGGAAGACTCTGACCATGTGGTCGGGTCAGTCGGGACAGAAGATCCTAGAACAGTACAACTGCTGGTTTTGGACGTCTGTAGGATTCATGGTTGTTCTGACAGGTACTGATCCGATTCCTCCGACCAGGTGAGCCTGAGTGTTTGAAGAGTGTCTGTTGGTTAGGTGTCCATCAGGGATGACAGAACGTGAGATACCGTTTGAACTGATCACTTCTGTCATTAAATCATTTCTGCTCTGATGAAGAATGTCCTGAACGTGGCCTAAAGATAGGAAACGCTGGTCTCTGTATGTGTGTGTCTGTTGGTGTGTATCTCTGTGTGGGTGTGTGTTTGTTTGTGGGTGTGTATATATGTGTGTGCGTGTCTGTGTGTGAGTATATCTATTTGTGTGTGTGCGTCTGTGGGTTTGTATGTCTCTGTACGTGTTTGTGTGTTTATGTGTGCGTCTGTGGGTGTGTATCTCTGTACGGGTTTGTGTGTCTGTGGGTGTGTGTATCTGTGTGTGTTTATGTGTGCGTCTGTGGGTGTGTGTTTGCTCAGGAGTGAAGCCAAGGTATCTTCAAATCAAATTTCCAGGCTAACTAGGCTCATGGAACTCTTTTTTGTGACATCAGTAGGTGCCATCTGTCGGCTCTCCACCTCTTTTCTGCTCTGATGAAGGCCCACTAGGCTGAAACGTTGAGAAGTATGTTGATTGATGTAACTGAAATTAGTCAACTTGCATTGGAATTTTTTGGTGCTCCCTTTTGGATAGTCATAAAGTTCATCTTATCTCGGCTGAACGCTGCAAGGACTATTTTTATTCTTTAATGGTTGAAGACTGATGCGTGTCCTCGGGGGTCTGCAGTCATCTGGTAGGTCTTTTTGGAGGCTTTCAGGTCCAAAACTATAAATCCCACAGTTGTTATCTGTCCTCCGGTGATCAATCCCATGATGCTTTGGTTTGGTGTTCCTGACATGGTAGCCTGCCCCCTTTTGTCAGAGTGTTATAATTATGGAGGCTTCAGTGAAAGCACGAGGCAGTGTCCTCACCTCTAGACACACAGGTTAGATTCTTGAAGACATAACAGCCTGACAGGAAATGAGACTTCAGTGAAGAGCAAACAGGAAGTGACCAAAACAGCAGTGACTTGTGATCCAGCTCAGGTGACTGAGTTGGATATAAAGATGTTCGCATCATGGTAAAAAGAGGTGAGTAAATGTTACTGTAGTGCTCATGAGCAGCTCAGACAGGAAGGACCGAGGAGGACCGGTCCGTAGGTCCATGCGGCTCCTGAGGAGCATCAGAAATAATGTGACATCTTAATGAAGCACTTTAAAAGACTTCATTCACAGGAGCTCCACCAGCTCTTTGAACTCATAGAATAATACCAGCTGGTGTTTCGGTCTGAGGACTGTAAGAAAACCCAGACCCTCCTCCAGCAAAGACCAGGCTGTCTTCTCCTGCATCAACATCCGATCTGTAACCGCTCTCCTCTCACAAGCTTTGGAGCCTTTTGATGGAAATTTTTTGCTGTGCTTGTTTTTGAAAACACATGTTTGTTGTTGATTTGTCCTTCGACGTACACATAAAACAGTTTGAAGTGTGTTTACGGACAGGCTGGTTAGAAAATAAAATCTAATATTTATGTGACTCTAAACAACTGCGAGGATTTTAATTTTAAATTCTGCTCTGACAACAGACAGTCTTACAGCATGGAGGAGAGATTGTGATAAATAAAAATATGAATAATCTTCTAATAGGACAACAGTCATCTTCACATTGTTAAAACATCACAGCATGTGGAAGTGATTTGTGTTTTACAGTGCATTGGAGGGAACGCCTCTCTCATGAGGGTGGTCTTAATCCTAATCATGTCTAATCTGATTATATATCTGATATAATCATATTGTCAGATTCTTCTTTTAGTTTAGAATAAACACAGCTCATAAATAGTAGTTATATAATTGAATAAACCCTCTTTCAAACTAAATACGTCTGGAAAATGTTCCTAATGTAGCTGATCCAAACCAGGCAGACGGTCCAAAACCAGTCACACGGGTCCAACCAGACAGAATTACGTCACGATCTCTGGCTGACTTAAAGACTATTATGATATGAATTATTCTTAATTTGGTTTTGATTTAATTCAGTATCAGTTAAGTCCAGTTTGCCAAAATTAGTTTTTATCATACGATCAACATTTTCAGTAAAACTTTAGTTTATTAAAAATAAAATAAAACAAACATTTAAGATAGTTTTTAGATCTTATTTTCATGCTTTTTTCATAATTTGTTTTACAGTGTTGATATTTTAGATATTCTAACTTGAAATGATTATTAACTTTCCAGTCAGTTTGTTGAGCCAGAAGTTTTGTTGTCGTTTTTTCTATTTTTATCTGATTAGAACTCAACGACTGGCTGACAATCATTCAGTTTGCTGCTCCTCAGAGACGAGTCAAACACAGAAGGAGAACTTCCACGTGTAGGAGGCAAATAAAAGCTTCTATTCTTTTCTCCTGGCTGGTTCCTACAGTCCAACTCCATCAGACCCAGTCAGAAGCTCTGGACCTTCATCAGAGCCTCTGGACCTATGCTTTCCAGACACATTCCACCATCTTTAACCATTTGGAGTCTTGGGTTATGTTGGGGTTTGCTTAAGCCTGATGTTTGGCACTCCACCTCCATCAGCTACTTCTTCACTCTCTCAGTCTACTGAACCCAAAAACATGTAGGGTCAGGGTTCACACTGGCGTGATCTGAGGATCCAAAGGGTTTGAGCAGATGGAGGAAACGAAGCTGCTTCACACACCGATCCATGAAAACAACATTTGACGGATTATTTTCTTTGTGGATGAAAAAGAGATTTTTTTAAGAAAACTTTTTAGTGGCTTGACCTCCAGGAAGCGGCGCTGTCTCTGACGTCTGTTGTTATTTACTAGAACAAATAAGATAAAATAAAACACACTTAGTGTAAGAGGACCCAGACGAGTCCACTAGTGGAAAGACTGCTTAAGTCTTGAAGTGGACAGACCATAATAACCTCTGTCAGAGGTGACTGAGAGTCAAACCTGCCCAAAAGGGTGAAAATAAGCAAATAGAAGAAAGATTTAATGGGATGTAAAACTTTGGTGAATCATCAGTCTGGTGGTTTTGGAGGAGATGTGGACCGACTGGACAGAAACAGCCACATCTATGTCAGTCTGAAAACTGATGGAACCTCCTTGAGAGAGAAGTTTCTGGACGGGGAGAGGGTCTTTGTTTGTGAGCAGGTCACCCCCCTTCTGAGAGGTTCTAGGAAAATCCTGGGTTTCCTTCAGGAAACAGCCTGGTCCTGGTGTCACACCTCCACTGAAATGATCTGGTTCAGCTGGGCCCTCATTGACTGGATGCTGTTGAGGATCTTCTTCTGGTGGCCTGCTAGCGTCACTCCCACCCTGTGGATGTCACTGCAGAGAAACAGGAGTCACTTCCACAGACTATAATATGTTTCTGGTCTAAACGGCAGGTTCTAGGTGGTTTATGGGATGTAAGATGTTACATGAGCTTCACTCCCTTTCGTTTGGTCTCTGAAGCTGCGTCCTGGTCAAGCTAATCCTCCTCTAGAGAAGCTTCAGTCAGGAGGTCTATCTCCTTCCTCACTCAGATGCCCCTAAGTCTACTCAGCAATTAAAGTATCAACAGATTTTTCAGTAGATTTCTTATTAGAAGGGACCGGGAACTCCCATCCACTCACTCTGGTCCGGAGTTTCTGACGGTCCACTTTCATTCAAATGTCTATGTCTGTGATTATTTTAATGGATTCTGTGAAACTCTACAGTCTCATGAGGTTTGACGTGTGTGCAGATTAGAAGTATTGAAGGAACTCACTCTATGGTCATCTGAGAAACCAGCTCAAAGCTGTTGAAGCCTTCGTTTGTAAAGTTCTCCTTGTACTGGCCCATCTTGATGGCCTCCAGCCACTCGTCCACCGCGCTGAAGGAGGAGAAGTCTGGAGTGATGCGGTCCAGCAGTGGCAGGTGTACGCTAGTAGACAGAGGGAGAGTCAGTTAGTCAGTTAGTGGAAGGGGGGGTCATTCACAGTGGGGGTAGTGGGGATCTTCTCTGCCTTACCTTGATGACAGCGGGGTTGTGGCCTTCAGGCTGCTGGGGTTGCGGATCATCTTATCCAGGGTGCTGACGATTTGGCTGAATTTGGGCCGGCTGTTCCTCTCCTTCTGCCAGCAGTCCAGCATGAGCTGGTGCAGAGCGCTGGGACAGTCCATAGGGGGGGGCAACCTGTAGTCTTGCTCGATGGCGTTGATGACCTGCAGCAAGATTCTGGTTAAAATAATCAACCCTGACCCGTTTTACTGCAAGGACTGTACACTGATTTTACAGTGTATCAGAGAATGATGGGTTATAAATGCGTTAAAGGAACTATATTCCTCAGCAGCTCCAAAGAATATATCAATTTTATTGACTAATTCAATATCATCAATACTGTGGAGGACGTCAGGAACCGCAACTGATTTCAATTCTGACGGTTCTCAATCTCTGTCTGCACGCTGTGGTTCTGCTTTATTCTTAAGTATCAACATACAGTCATCATGGCAAATATTTTCTTTATTTATTTGTTTTGTTATGAAATTGACATTCATTATGTGACATAGGAAAATCACAAGAACCTCAGTAGTCAGAACCTTCAAGGTCATGAAGGTTGGGTTACAGCTCAGTAAACGGGTTTATTCTTCACTCACGTCCTGGTTGCTCATGTCCCAGTACGGCCTCTCTCCGTATGACATCACCTCCCACATGACGATGCCGTAGCTCCAGCAGTCGCTGGAGGAGGTGAACTTCCTGTACTGGATGGCCTCAGGAGCCGTCCACCGGATGGGAATCTTCCCTCCCTGGATGAAGCAGGTGTGGAGAGACAGAAAGGTGGAGACAGACAGGGAGAGACAGACAGGCATCACACCATCACTGAAGATGATTTGAGGAGCATACAGACCTATTAACATTCCATTTCCTGTCTCCTGATGGTAATAATCGATTGAATCAATCAATACATTATAGGTTTGTTGTTAGAGGAAAATGTGGAGACCCTGTTCTTAGGTCTTTAGATTCAATGAGGCTCTTCTTTGGATCTGGTTTTGCTACAGTTAGAGATCTCGAGAGGGAGAAGTTGCTGTAGGAGGAACCAGAGATTGCTCCTTTTTGATGGGTGGTGGAGACTCACCAGGGCGCTGGTGTAGGTGGGGTCAGACGTGTCATCCTCAATGAAGCGTGACAGACCGAAGTCAGACACTTTGCACACCAGGTTGCTGTTGACCAGGATGTTCCTGGCCGCCAGGTCTCGATGGATGTAGTTCATGTCACACAGGTACTTCATCCCTGCTGCGATTCCCCTCAGCATCCCCACCAGCTGGATCACCGTGAACTGTCCATCATTCTGCTGCAAGACACAAACAACAACACCTTCATGTCTGTCTCCTGTGGTCAGGGTTGAGTCATACAGGAAACACGACTGAGGCTGAAGAGCAGGGGTCAGGACTCATCTTCGCAGAGGGGATCAAAATCAAAGATGGAGACCACATCAGGAGCCGAACAGGACTCAAATTAGCCATGTTTAATCTGAGGTATCATGATAATTTTATCTTATTTCATTTACTCATTTTATAGAATCCTGAACAAACCCACGGATATTAACTACTCAAATTACAGATTAAATTAAAGATAGAACATCTAAACTAACTTGTATGTCTCCCTCTCTAGCAGTGACTCACAGAATAACTTTCATGAAAATCTTTTATTCACAGGCATCAATAAAATCTACAAAACTAGAATTTTTTAAATTACAAATTACATCTTAAATCAATCGCATTCTATTTAACAATAGCAATAAAAAGGTACCTTTACACGGTTCTCTCTGCTGTCACAATAAAACAGTAAAAGTAGACTTTTGCTCCTTGTATCTGTTTTCTGCAGTCAGGAGCAGCTGTTCCTCAGAAAATACTGAGGTGTATGAATAGCCTATAGGTGTATTCCAGATAAAACGAAAACAACTTCATGTGTTTTCTTTTTTTGAACGCAACAGCACTGACACATGTTGAACTTCTGGAGGACCTTAACACATCTCGCCAGTTAATTAAAACGTGCGTTCTATTTACTAATGCATGTGCGACATACTTCTACTCTTATTATTTATCGTTTAATTTTTTTCCCCTCATCTACATTTCATCCTGGGCTCAGAGGCATCTCATCTAAGGTTTGAGCTGTATATAATAAGAGTGACTGGATAAACGCCGATATCTGACAAAAGATCAGGGAGAAGCGCTGGCGCTCTTGAGTGACGTGCCGGCTATCGCAGTGTGTTCTGGGATTTTTAGTATCTTGGGTGATTGTGTTGTATACCAGCAGGCTAATTATTATAAATTATAAGAAATTGTCTCGTATGTGGCCTTGACTTTGACACATGTGCATTCAATCATTTAAACAACCACAGCAGCTCCAGACGGTTTGGTTCCGACTGCTGACCAATCAAGGACCAAAGACTCTGTGGAGGACAGGTTCAACATCAGACAACACTGAGAAGGTGTCACTGATCAGTCTGGAGTCTGGTTGATCACAAACGTACATTAAATCGCATATCGACACTGTCAGCAGCTTTCCTCTCAAACACTCTTTATCTGTACAGAAACTAAGCCAACTTTCCACATTCAGCAGAACAGAACTCACAGAACCATCTTCTAGTCCGCCTGAGATTCTGGTGAGGTGGTCTACAGACACGCCTCTGATCCAGGTCACCGACTGGCCCTCAGAGTCACTGCTGCTTACATCATCATCATCACTTACTGATCATCTCCAGCAGTCGGACCTAACAGACTCTGGTTCCTCTTCATGTATCAGACACTCAAGGAGAATATGCCTCCAGACCAAACATCTCAGATAAAACTGGCCTAAAAGTCCCGATCAGACTCGCTCCAGCGATCAGCTGATGCTTAATGTCCCCCCTGGAAACACCGTATTCAAGAAATCTGATTTTAGTTTCTACCTGGAAAAATTTATAACAAACATTAAAACCCAACACACACTGGTCCCTGCAAGTCCGTTTAAAACACACCGTTTAGAGATGACCGATTCTAACTGAGTCTAGTCGTCCGTTCTTTGTTCTTTTGACACATCTCCGAAGACGAGGCCCTTAGTGATTCCTCCTGATCTAAATAAAGGTTAAAGAATGAAACATCTAAACCAAAATAACATCTAGATGTTCCATTATTAATTATTAAAATATCACTTCTAACTGATTCTCCTGATGTGAAGGACAGCAGTGATGATGGACATCTGAGCTCTGAGAAGAGTTTCTTCTTTACCCTGAGGAAGGAGTCCAGAGATCCGTTCTCCATGAACTCTGTGATGATCATCACCGGGCTGCTCTTGGTCACCACCCCCTCCAGGTGGATGATGTTGGGATGGTCAAACTGGCCCATGATGGAAGCCTCACTCAGGAAGTCCCTCCTCTGACGTTCGGTGTATCCCACCTTCAGGGTCTTTATCGCCACCAGGATCTCTCTCTTCCCAGGCTGCCGCAGGTTTCCACTGCACACCTCCCCAAACTCTCCTGTCAGAAAGACCACCGCAGTCAGAGGAGGAGGGTGGGGGTGGGGGTAGGGGTTGGCAGATTATTCTCGGTGAGCTGATTCTAGTAATATCCCTCATCCCTCCTCTGCCTCATCGTTTCCGGTTTGTCTTTACCTGCACCGATAACCTGTTCAATCTTGACACAGGAAATGTCAATCTCTTTGGCAAACTCTCTGACCGCTTCGTTAGGGTCCTCGTAGGTGAACGGGTCGATGTAGATCTTCATTCCTGGAGACACTTCATCAGAGAGAGGAGAGACAGCCAGAGCTATATGCACACACACACACACTTTTGATTACAGCACACAGATTACACTCACACACAAATCGTTTTCTATAGACCATCTGCATTCATTTAATTTCATTTAATTATGTCATACTGGACCCAGTTTGGTTGTACTTACTATGGCCGCTGGTGTAATGCTGCAGTTTGTCTGTGTATTCAGATTCTGTTCTGTCTGAACTCCTCCTGCTGCAGACAAACACAGGTTCCATCAATCAATCAAGGTCATGTAACTACAGGAAGTCCACAGAAGGAGTCTCCAGTATTTCAATATACATCATAAACCCTCGTCCCATCCGACCAAGGTCCATCAAGCCTAGTCCAAGGTGCACCCCCCTTTCCCACCCTACTGACCCCACCCTACTGAGCCTAACCTACTGAGCCCACCCTACTGACACCAACCTACTGATCCCTCTCTACTGACACCAACCTACTGATCCCTCCCTACTGACACCAACCTACTGATCCCTCTCTACTGACACCAACCTACTGATCCCACCGTACTAAGCCCACCCAATATGGCCCTCCCTAATGAGCACACACTATTGAGCCCACCCTACTGACCACACACTACTGACCCTAGCCTACTGAGCCCAACCTACTTAGCCAACCCTATTGACACCACCCTGCTGACCCCACTCAACTGAGCACACCGTACATAAACCCACCCTACTGACACCATCCTACTGATCCCACCCTACTGAACCCACTCTACTGACACCATCCTACTGATCCCACCCTACTGAACCCACTCTACTGACACCATCCTACTGAGCCCCCTCTACTGAGCACACCCTACTGACACAATCCTACTGAGCCCCCTCTTCAGCAGGAGACATATAGATGCTCTTTCAATCAAACAAACTTTATTCACATAGAATTTTTCATAAGAAAGTGCTGAAAAATAAAAACAGTTTCCCCAAAGCCACCCAGCCCATCAAAATCCTTGATCTTAGATCTAGTGGTTCACCTGCGGCAGACGATGATGAGGACGGTGATGGCGATGATGAAGACCAGGCCTGCAGCAGCCGATCCGATGATGAGGGGCAGCTTCTCCTGAATACTGGAGCTATATTCCTCTTTGGTTTGAAAAATCATAAAATCAAAAAACATTCTAAAAGCTCCTGAAAATTTAGTGTGCCAAACATCTGACATACCTTCAGTCATGGTCTGGAAGTACATTTTGCCACTAAAGCGTCCAAATCCGGCGACGGTCCGAGCTCGGACCTGAAAGACGTAGATAATTCCGGGCTTCAGGCCTCGTATGTCGGCGGTGTTGGTCTGACTCCTGGTCAGAGTAGAGTTCATCTCCACCTGGTTCTGAGACACATCAGATAAACGCTGAGTACTCAAATACATTTCATTACTGATGGTTAATAGTAAGTGTTCGTTGGGGTACTTAAATTGATCCATTTCATTCGGTTTCATATTTTCTACTCTGCTACTTCTGTCTGACAGCAGTAGTTACTAGTTACTACTCAGATTACATATTCATATCCTTCATGTTCATGTTTCTTTATTTGACAGAATTCTCCTACTTCTTATGAACTAATAAACAATTTTTTGATTATCTGCAACCAGGCAGATGTTTAGAGACAGACATAAACAGGAATTTCCGACCTTAAAGATTAAACTACTCAACAGCATGAAGTAATCAGATTACCTCCAACATTAACAGCTATAGCAGAAACAATGGCCGACACATTAATGTGGTAATTCAAAACGTGACATTTATAGTAGAACACTGAGTGGGACTGCTCTGTACCACTGTGAGTACTTTTACTCTGACACCTGAACTACATTTTGACGATGATACTTCCAGCTAAATATAAAACAGTTTATAAAACAGTATTTATTAATGTTGTGACATCGAACAGCAGCTGTTGCATGAAATTATCAAAGCATTGGATTCAAACATATTTCTGATCTGGTTTGACATGTAATCTATTACTAGTTGCTTTTTAGGATACTGTTTCTCACACACATCCCCTCCAGACCTGAAGGCAGACTACCTGTGCTACGTATAGGAGCGTGACTCCAGATGAGATGATGAAGAAAAAAGTGGTAGGAAGAGGAGTGACCCCTGCTCACCATCAGACCTACCTTCTCATAGAACTGCAGCTCGTAGTCCAGGATGATCCCGTTGGGTTGATCCGGCTGGGACCAGGACAGCGTGATGCTGCTGGGGCTCCTGCTCACCTGGTGGATGATAGACACCGTCGATGGTGCTGAGAAGAAAACAGGAAGGAGCAAAATTAGAGGCAGCAGAAAACCAACAGAGAACTAGAGTGGTCCAGAGCCCAACAGCGAGGTTCTTCTCACCAGCCTGGTTGGTGGTGATGTTGACGGACGCGTATTGTGGCGAGTAGGGACTCTGGTCTGACACTCCGTTTACAGCCTGGATCTCAAAGGTGTAGTGGGTGTGAGCCAGCAGGTCGCTGATATCCATGCGGGTCTCGATCAGTCCCAGCTGTCGGGGAAAAAACTGCACGTTGTCTCCACAGCGGGTGCAGCCACTCCGCCCGCTGCCACAGCTCTTACAGATGATGTTGTAGACCACATCCTCTCGGCCCCCGCCCTCCTGTGGGGGGTTCCACTGCAGCCTCAGAGAGGTCTCGTTCACGATGGAGATGACGTTCTGAGGAGCTGACGGAACAGCTGAAGACCAGAACAAGAACTGGTTTGTTTGTTTGTTTTTATGATTGCTATGGTTCTTTTTCTGGAGTCTACACACCTCCCATTTCTAGGCAGAATTTTCAACATTATTCTTCATAAACGTCATGAGCTCCACATTTCTGAAGCTTCCTGCTGTATTTATAATAATAATAATAATAGTAATAGAAGCAGACAACGTGGTGAAATTATTTCAATGATCAGTGAATTTGCTCATAAAGTCTATGATAAGTACTGCATCAAATTTGATATCAATATCAAAAAGTTATCAAAAAAGTTCCACGTTATTCTACACAGTTTTTGTGGGATAGGACCAGGAGGACTCTTCATTTGGACCAGTTGTATAGGCAATAGACACAAAATGGGACAAAAATGGGGTTTTGACTCCAGAGAGGAATTTGGGCAAAAAATAACTACATATATCCACTAGGGGGAGCTACATGCACAAACTACAACCTTTGATTTGTATTGAAATCTAGCATTGTGCACTTACAAAAAAAACCCAAAAAAACAAAAGCCAGATTACTTCAGCATGCTGTTCCACTGACCAAAGACCACTGAAACCTTCACTCTACCGCACTAAGTCTGCACTCCTTGGAGGGGGTATATGAGATACTCACAGAGTCTCTGTTTGCAGCAGATGTTGTAAACACCTACTTGTACAGGGCATCTGAGGTGGGTCGGAGTCAGTGCGGTAGAAACCGTTCCGACAGACGCAGTTGGTGGCGCCCTCGCTGGTGGTCCTGCTGTTGATGGGACACTGCAGACAATGGTGTTCCCCCTGAGCGGCCTTGAAGAAGCCTGAGGCACAAGCTGGGAGGGAGACAGACACCAGTCCAAGAGTTACAGCACATGTCTACAATGAAAATGAGAGAAAACTCTCAGTCCTCTGCTCGAACATCATCCGTCAGAGGCTGACCCCTGACCCCCAGCAGGGAGATTCTGACTCTTAACACCTCAGATCCTATGAAATGTCAATAATCGTTGTTTATTGTTTATTTAACAATGTCTGGACCTGGAATAAAGTGTACAAGTGTGTGTGTGTCCATGTGTGTGTGAGTGTGTGTATGTTAGTGTACACGTGTGGGGGTGTTTGTGTATGTGTGTGAGTGTGTCTGTGTTAGTTTACATGTTTGGGGGTGTTTCTGTGAGTGTGAGTGTGTGTTTGTTTGTGTATGTGTGTGAGTATGAGTGTGCGTGTGTGTGTGAGTGTGTCTGTGTTAGTTTACATTTGTGGGGGTTTTTCTGTGTGATTGCGTGTGTGTGTTTGTGTACGTGTGTGAGTGTGAGTGTGCGTGTGTCTGTATGTGTGAGTGTTTCTGTGTTAGTGTACACGTGTGGGGGTGTTTGGTTGTGACCGTGTGTGTGTGTGTATGTGTTTGTGTATGATTGTGAGTGGGCGTGAGTGTGTGTTTGGGTGTGTCTGTGTGTGTATGTGTTTGCAAGTGTGTGAGTGTGTGTGGGTTTATATCCAGCCATTAGAGGATCCAGATATCCAGTTATAATTTACCACCATAACTAGATTTTATGGGGTTAAAATCCGGAGGATCCATTAAAAAATTTAAAAAGTGAAGTCAATATCTTATAATTATGATCAGGACTGATGTTAATTAAAAGCATGAAGTCAGTAAATTGTAATAATATCATTCATGCCTAGAATTATTCTGCTTTCAGTCCTCCTGAAGATTGAAACAACTGTTGTCTGTCCTGAACATTAAAATATTTGTCTAGATAACATTCATGTGTCAGTCTGGACCAATCACAGCAGTCTGTTTTACCACTGTGGGATGACTTTAGACTCCCCCCCCCTCTCCCTTTGAACTCAGGATCATGGGTATAGACAATGAAGACATTTCTGCGTGTCATTCTATTCATTTCTTTAAAGGGTCCGATAACCCGACAGGTTGTGTTATCCGTACCTCTGCAGACGGTTGCGTTCTCCACCGCCTCGTGGCCAGCCTTACACATGCAGCGCCCTATGGGCACCATCCACTCGCCGTCACCGTTACAGTAGAGCTTGATGGGAACGTCCACCTCCTCCCCGTTAGGAACACACACCCCTCTAGCTGCCACCAGAGAGGTACTCTCCGCTCCAGAGAGAGTCTCAGGGAACACGGCTCCATTCTCGATCACACGGGGACACTTCCTGTAGAAGACCCGGACGGCGATGATTGACATGCAGGCACCATAATCCTGGAACGCCAGGTAGAAGCCGTTGCGTGAGACGGGTCCAAAACTCCGGACTTCACTGTTGATCTTCATGATGCGACCACCAAGATCAACCTGTGAGAAGCTCTCATCAGCAGCTATAGTGTCCACCTTCACCCAGGGGTTCTCCATCCAGGCTGGGGAGGACATGGTGGCAGTGTCCAAGTCTGACTCGTAGTAGTAAAGGTTGAATGTCTCCTTGCAGGAGCCGGGGACGTTTGGGATTGAGCTACAGTCCCGCACCGAGAACTTCATTTGAACGTGGATGCGCTGAGCTCCCCGGCGCCGGATGTATTTGGTGCGGACCCAGTTGTTCTGGCTGATGTCGAAGACATTACAGACCTGATAGGTCCGGATGGTGTTCATGTTCTCATCATAACCGCTGACCTCTTCCCACTGGAAGACAGAGAGAAAGAGAAAACTACAGTGAGTCCCAACAAAAACTACAATCAACCGATTATAGGAGATAATGGTGGATCCAACGAGATCAGCAGTTTGTGAACAAAGAGAACAACAAAAGCAAGTTAAGGACCTTCCTTCCAGAAGCCAGAAGTCCTCCATCCTTATCGCCACATCAGAGGTCTACCTCCATCTCCTCATCAGAGGTCTACCTCCATCTCGGCATCAAAGGTCTACCTGTATCTCTCCATCAGAGGTCTACCTGTATCTCTCCATCAGAGGTCTACCTGTATCTCTCCATCAGAGGTCTACCTGTATCACTCCATCAGAGGTCTACCTCCATCTCTCCATCAGAGGTCTACCTCCATCTCTACCTGTTTCTCACGCCCGTCATTCTTTTCTGATATTCTACAGGTTTCTTCCAACTTCTGCTCCTGAGCTGTCAATTATAATGTCTCAGACTCTCTTCAGAATTTTCTCTGTCAAACTTCTGCTCTGTGTTTTTGCCTGTTTCATTCTGGGGTTTTTCTTCCTGCTTCATCTATATTCTGTTTTTTCCTCTTCACTCAATGAGTTCTTCATGTTGGTCGACTTACCTGTTTGTTCAGCCTCTGCATCATAAGAAACAGTGGGTCCTCTAATCCTGAGTGGTCCTTCAAGTAAACTAAGAAATTGTTTTGTGAGTGGTTCTCTTGCTTCGGTAGTGAAGACATGGTTCTAACAGCAGGAGCTTCTGATCCACCAACCTCAACTGAAGGCCTTCACTGCTGCAGATCTCCATCTTATAATTCCTACCTGTTTTCTTCTAAACATCCATAGGTTCTCAACCTCAAAGCCAGAACTCAGAGAGAAACGGAGAATCATATTATCTTTGCTACCTAAACACTGTGAGCTATAAAAACCACAAGGCACAGGAACCAGGTTCTGAGCGTTCACGAGGAGTGTGACCTACACAGCCTGATGTCCATGGACCTCTTGCTGTAAATTAAAAGCTGCTCCTCTCTCATGGTAAGAATACATTTGTTCAAGCATCCTGTGTTGGTTTGTTCCACTCACCCCCTGTGTCGGGCTGATTGTCCAACCCAGTTCTGCTGTCGCTGTGGTTGAATCCATCAGAATATCTGTGGAGAAGAAAAATGAAAAGGTCAGAGTTCATGCTGTGTAAGAAAATAAACTTTGGTTTCCTCCCACCCACACAAACTTCTAGTGTTTGTGATAAGCTGAGGATTCATTGATCTTAGTGCGTCAACCTCGTCATTAATTAACATCTACAGCAGTGATGAAGTCCGGATGCAACAGGACTATGGATCCAACAATAATAGGAAAAATCAAACTTGTGTCACCCCAGCTGACAACCCTCTCCATCCTTTCCTACCCCTCCATCCTAAAACCAACCACAGATCAGCTTCACCTACAAAGATACACTATTCCCCTCCAGATAGAACATCTTTTAGTTCCAGTATCAGACTATTCCAACCTGAAGCTGTGTTTGGTCCTGCATCAAGAAGATGAACAGCCGTTCCACTTGCAAATGTAGCCCCATCAGCCCAGCAAAATAACCTATAACCTTCCTTCAGAATTCCTGTAATCCCAGGCCAGACAATGTGAATAAATGAGCCAATGGTTCAGTGGGGGCAGAGTTAATAGTAAGGGTCTGGTACCAGAATCATTTGATTCTTTATTCTCTGTCGGGTTTGCTCTACAACAAAATTTCAGGTGTCTATTTTAATGATTTGGGTTTTTTAAAGCACCAGTAACATTAATCCAACATGTCTCCCTACCATCAGTCCAGTTGGCGTGGAGACACCTCTGAAGCTGACATGGGGTTAAATGCTTGAATCCTTCTGCTGCAGGATATCAGGTTATATTCAGCATTAAATCCCATCATGCTGAAAATGTTAACTTCATCCAACAGTTTCACTTAAACTAGCATTATTCTTCAAATGAAATATTATTACTTAACGTTCTTATAATATTCTTATATTCTTGAGTCACAACAAGAGCCGCGACGACAACTGACCGCGTTTACTGTGACCATGATGACTGGGAGCAGCAGAGGATGGGCGGAGGGAGAATAGCCATGACTGCGTATCTGGAGAAATGTCAGTTAATTAATTCAGTAAAATCCAGACTTATCACCCGAGGACCACCTGTGGTCTGAACCACAGGTGGTCCTCGGGTTAATGTTATCACTTGTGTCTGACATTCTGACACGAAGTTCTCGAGGGTCAGGCTGAAGGATTAGATATCACTGTTGGATCCAAACGACGCATTTTTCCAGCTGCTCGCTTCCTGTTAGCATCAGCAGCCATTAATGAGGAACTGGGAGGCGGCGGCGGAAAGCAAGGTGTCAGAGTCGCTGCTAAACACGGATTAAGAGGCCATGAGTGCCGACCCGCTAGTGATTCCCACAGACTCAGCCAGGATTAAGACTAGAATCTGTGGTCTCCACAGTCAACCATTCACTGACTCACAGAGACATCCTTTAAAGAAGAGCTGTAGAACGTCTGATGACAGAGTATATGTTTTTATGTGAAACCAGAGGGATAGCCTCCAGCTAACAGATCAGGCTGCTGAACAACAGAGATGATGCTGGTGGAGAACACCATAAAGGATGAAGAAGAAGCTGCTTAAGAGGTTATTGGTGTGAAGAAACACATCAATACCATTGTCAAACCTATCACTGACAGACACTAAGACCTCTCCAGTGAGCAGAAAACACCACAGAACCGTTGATAAGCTAATGCAGAAAGAACCAGTTAAACAAAACCTCCGCAGTGGAGATACACCCTCCCATAGTAGATTCAGTACAAACAAATCAGAAAGAATGAGTACATCACATGTTACACAATTAACAATATGTATGAACGTATGTGTGTGTGGGTGTATATTTGTGTGTCCGTGTGTTTGTGTCTGTGTGTTTGTGTCCGTGTGTTTGTGTACGTGTGTTTGTGTCCGTGTGTTTGTGTCCGTATGTTTGTGTCCGTGTGTTTGTGTCCGTATGTTTGTGTCCGTGTGTTTGTGTGTGTACTTGTGAGGGCAGTGTTCATTTAAAGACGGAGCGTACACCATCGTCACCTGCATCATCACCATCGTCACCTTCATCATCACCATCACCACCAGCATCATCACCATCACCATCAGCATCATCACCATCATCATCGCCATCGTCATTCACATGATCATCCTCGTCATAACCATCATCATCATCATCATCACCACCATCATCAACATCAGCCACCACCATCACCATCATCATCATCATTACTACTACCATCAACATCATCGTCACCCTCATCATCATGGATAGAAGCCGCCATGATGAGACAGAGTTAATGGGTTTGTTACAGATGAAGAGCAGCAGCAGTGGTGTTTCTAACACGCAGGACGCCGTCATTGGCTGGAGTAGCTGATGGAGGCTGGAGCTGGAAAACTGGGACAGAGTGGGCTGAGGAGGGTGAGGGTGAGGGTGGGGGCCGGGGTAGGTTAGGATATGCTGTCCTCCTTTCGTGACTAGACATTCGTCATGGCTGTTCCTCAGTCTCCTGCAGCTTAGATTCAACCTGCTGTAGGAAATAACCTGACAGGAAGACAAACGCTGAAGCCCGCCATTAGCTGATCCTGAAGATCTTATAATATCTACAATATAATTATTATTATTATTATTATTATTATTTAGGGATGAATTCTATATTCCAGTATTTTTATGCCATAATGTCTCCCTCCCCTTCCCATAAACTCCATCTGTCCCTTAACTCCTGTTCTCTATATGTGTGTCTATGGGCAGAGCGACAGAGAGAGAGCGGGAGATAGAGAGCGAGAGAGAGAGAGAGAGAGAGAAAGAGAGAGAGAGAAAGAGAGAGAGAGAGGGCTCTTGTTCTGTCTTTTAGCTGCACGATTGAAAGAAAAGTAGGCCAAAGAGGAGAGAGTCCAGTGCACAGCATAATCCTTCTGGGTTGATCCACGCCGGATTAAAGCCAGCAAACCAAACAGATTTTATGTCTCGGACAAGGATCTCACATTTATTACTCTTGTTATTTTTTTTTAATTGGAAAAGATTTGTGACAGTCACCACGTGTTTAACAGTTAGAGTGACTTTCTTCTGCCATTCTATTCAACCCTCCTAGTCTTCAGAATCACACACTGGGCTCTGGACTTCAGATCATCTGATGTGACTATTTTCTCGAGGAACCCTGAAGTAAAAGCAGTTATTTTTTAACCATACATTAAGTATATTACTAGAAACAAGGCTGATGTGTACAGTCGTAGTTTAATTTAAATTTTAGCTGTAGTGTCATAAGATAATAGCTTAAGATAAGGTTATATTAAGGTAAGAAAATTAATCATTTTTTATTCATAATTCTAGTGTTACAGCAGAGAAAAAGACAACATCAACACGTAATCACATACCTACACATTGCAGATATACACCCACACCCACACACACATACACATCTACACTTACACACACACACAAACACACACACACTCTCACACTGACAGACTGGTTTCTACCCGCTGTAAATGTTGTGTTTTTTGTTGAGATCAAAAAACAATCATTGTGATATTTTTGCCACAGAGCAAGAGATGTGATTAGCTGTTCCAGTGGAGACATGCGGATGAAGAGGATGACGCACAGGAGGATGGATGGAACTACCAGGTTCATATTGGCGCCCAAACTGTTAGTTATCTTCATCTGAGTCTCAGGGAAACTACCAGGAATGATTTCAGGGAACAGCATCATGATCACTTTTCATCATTATCTCCAAAAAGCAAAACTTTTGAGCCAATATTGAGGGTGTGATCAGATCTGTCTCTATGGCGACCGACAACATCCAGTGATGAACAGGACATTCAGCATCATTCCTGCAGGAAGCAGCACACCAATAATCAAAATTCAAAGGAAAATATCTGGAATCTTTCTTTGGATGAAACCTGGTTTAGTTTGTATTTTCATGTTGTAATTCTACCACTGTAAATGAACTTAATTCTTATTCTTCACACGAGAGCAACAGAAGTGAAGTTTACAGGACAACATTCATCATGTGGAGTTAAGGGTCCATGATGTCACTGCATCCATTTATCCGTCGGAGCAGAGCAGATGTCACAAGGACTCCAGGGGAAGAATGCTTCAGTGGATTTATAACTGACTCAAAGCTCTGGTTCAGTGGCTTCATGGTCTCCAGAGAAGAAGCAGAGCAATGTGACACTGAGCTGAAGGTGAGGTCGTTCAGAACTCTACATCTCATCACCATAATCATCAGCACATTTAGCAGAAACATCAAAAAAGCTTTCTGGTGAAAGCTGAACTGGACGTGTAGAAACTGAGGAAAACTCTGTGAAAGCGACAAAAAAGAATTGTACTTTCACCAGCTTATTCTGCGTTCAAACGCCACAAAGATACTCACTTTCCTC
The DNA here is from genome assembly GCA_037951165.1 of Lophius americanus. Lineage (NCBI taxonomy): Eukaryota > Metazoa > Chordata > Actinopteri > Lophiiformes > Lophiidae > Lophius > Lophius americanus. The sequence continues at coordinate 1,989,380 of JBBDHG010000083.1, read as the reverse complement.
AGGAGAACATCCCCTCAGAGTGGTTTGAGTTTAGAAGCAGAAAACATACTTATTTCTCTGCATCTGATCCATCCCTGAGGAGCAAACTCAGAGATATATCAGATGGGAGTCCACTGCTTTTCTCAAGACCTCCCAACACGTACAGTTCATTAGATGAGCTGACTCACGTAATAATGACATGGGTCACAGATGCTGCTGCTCTCATCCTTCATGTAGAACGCTCACTCACCATTATCTCCACAGAGCTGGTTATTATCAGAAACGTCTGAGAGACAATGAGCGCGAGAGATCATTGGCTGAGTCAGCACTCTTCAAAACTTAGTTATGGAGAACAAGATCGGATGGCTGAAGCATCACGTCACGACCTGCTTCCTTGTCATCTCCTGAACTTGGTAAAGGTTGATAGATGAATCAAATATTCAGTGAGAAGATGTCCTCACTCTGAGGATTGATTCTTGCTGGGTGAACCAGGAGATGAGGTGCTTTCCTCCTGACAGGAGTCTAACCTGAACGTCAGAGAGCTGCTTTCATGATGCGTTCAAAGACTCAACTCAACTCAACTTTATTTCTAAGCACATTTAAAAAACCTTTTCAGTTTGAATTTCGGGACGACCAGAGACAACTGATCAGCTAACCTCATTGACCTCGAGGGTCTTGAAGAGGTCAGAAATGTACATGGGTGTGGTCCCATTTAAGGATTTAAAAACAAACAATAAAACCTTACAATGAATCCTAAAACGTACAGGTAGCCAGTGAAGAGAGGCTAGAATGGGGGAGATTGCGTGAGCCTGTTAAAAGCCGAGCGACGGCATTTTGAACCAACTGCAGACGTAAGAGGGAGGTCTGGCTCAAGCCAAAGTTGCAGTAGTCCAGACGGGTAGTAATAAAAGCATGAATAAGCTTTTCAAAATCATAAAGGGTTGAAAAGTTCTAAACCTTATATAAAAGCCTCAACTGATAAAAACCGGATTCAACCACAGAGTTTATCTGTTTATGAAGTTTAAAATTACTGTCCATTTTGACGCCAAGGTTTGAAACAGTGGATTTTAAAAACGGCTGCATGGAGTCCAAGTCCATAGGAGAGGCGTCAATGGTACCACTAGGTCCAAACACCATGACTTCCGTTTCATTATCATTAAAATGTAAGAAGTTAAGGGCCATCCATGCTTTGATGTCCTTCAGACACTCCAACAATGAATTTACAGAACGGGCATCATTTATTTTCAGTGGCAGGTAGATTTGCGAGTCATCTTCATAGAAATGGTAGGAGATGCCATGTTTCCTTAAAATCAACCTTAAAGGGAGCAAATACAATGGAAAAAGGATCGGCACAAGAATGGAACCTTGGGGGACTCAACATGGAAGAGGGGTAACGGAGGAGACACAGTCAGATAGAACTGAAAAGCACCTCCCTGACAGGTAAAACCTGAACCACTGTAAGGCTGTGCCTCTGATACCCACACAGTGCTCCAGGCCAGAGACGACAATGTTACGGTCCACTGTGTAAGAAGCAGCTGTTAGATATAAAGCATTAAAACTTCGAAATCAACAGAGTCTGTGGTTAATAAAAGATCATTAAAAACACTTAAAAGTGCCGATTCTGTTCTGTGCAGGGCTTTAAAACCAGACTGGAGGACCTCGAGAATGCCATAAAGACATCCATAAAGACTAGGTTTCTCGGGCATCTGTCTGTAGATGTTTTGAATGCTTCAGGGACCTTCTACTGAAACCCTGATGTTTGATGTGTTTAGACAAATATGGATGATTCATTTGAATATTTACTGGGTTCAATGTATTTCATCTATAGTGTGTCTATACGTCTATCTTTCTGTCTGTAGGTACATCTGTCTGTAGTTGTGTCTGTGTTTTTGTAGGTCTGTCTCTCTGTCTGTCTGACTGAGTCCATCTGTCTGTAGGTATGTCCGTCTTAAATTATAAATAAAAACACAAAAGTTGGCTCACATTCAGAGCAGCGTCACTCATGAGATCACACAGATCACTGACTCTGGATAAACTGACACATTTTCCATTCACATTATTAGGATTTTTAATAAAAACAGAATTAGACTGTAAAAGCTTGTCTTCACATCTGGCTCTGTGAGTAGTGACGGCCTGTATGTATAGAGCGGTAGGTTATAGGTTTGATGATCGGAGTGTTTTTAATCAATGTTGGTTGGATTCTCTCCAGGATCTGAGGCCTCTGAGCCTCAACCAGAACGAAACGTTGGGTTGAATCAGGTCAAATCATTCACGGTGATGAGTTAAAGGTCAAACTTAAATATATCTCCGTTTTTGTCAGAGACAATATTAATAACAATGACTCACTTTCCTTCATTTGTAAAAGACTTTTCTGGATCAGGGGTTTATGATACTGGCAGGTGAGCGTTGCTAGGAGACACATTGTCAACATCCAGAGATGCTTACTGATGAGATTCTCTGTCCTTTAAAACAAACAACACTAAGGCTCTGTCCTGCTTCATAGATGTGTAGAACTGAGATGAGCATAGAACTAGAAATATGACTAAATGGAAGTCAGAGAACTGACAGGCGTGGGGAACTTCCTCCAACACCTCCAACATGGAACAATGTGAAACATCAAAACAAACAGGATGATAATGAGGTGAGGAGAATCTGAAACATGGAGTAACTCATAAATAGTGGAGTGTTCCTCCTGAAGGCTTATCAGTGTCTACGTGAGAAAATCTCCACGAGACGGAGAAGAACATAACCAACCGACCGGAACAAGACGTTCCAATAAAACTCCTGCTGACATGCAAAAGGCAGAAGAGTTTTTTCTGCAAATGATCAGAACCTGAGCTCCACTTTGGCATGAATGAATGAATGAATGAATGAATGAATGGAATACGATGAGGGAGACGCTTTAACACAAACTATTTTCACTGTTTCACTGTCTAAACCTGGACTGCATGTGCGTGAGCCATGAACATGTCAGGAGCTCTATGTCATTAAAAATATATAAAGGTAATTATAATGAATGCCTGAGTATGAAATATGAAACACTTAAGTGAAGAACGTATGAAAGCAGAGCTCCCAGCAGAGCTTTCAGCAGATTCTGCAGAGATTTTACTGACATTTATTGTTAATATTGATCCATCTGTCATGAATTTATATTTCCTATAGTGCTGAAATCATCAACAGATGAATCCAGAAGTATTCCTCATTCTTTCATTTGATCCTTAGTTCATCCTGTAAAGCCTGCAGTTAAGGACAGGAGCCAGCTCATCAGAACCTGGACCAAAGCAGGAGACCCAGCTCATCAGGACCAGAACCTGGACCAGCACAGGAGAAACAGATCACTATTGCTCCCCAGATTATTCAGTTTACAGGTAGTAGATATATCAGCAGCTCTTCCATTTGATTTTTTGTTATTGGAGAGATAATCCCTAGAAAGAGTCATTTCAGTGACTAAGCCCTGTTTCCCCTCCTCAGGAGAACTCCACTGACTCCCTGTCTGCCTTGGCTGCTTTGGGGACATAGAGGGGACATTATTTTTGTGAAGCTGGCTCTCTGCACTCTACCATCCTCCATCTACCATCAGAAGACATTCAAGTGTGTTACCCAACCACAGCTCGACTTTGAGTCCACTTTTGGGTCCAAGCTGTAAATGCAAACATAACAGATGGAGGTCTACACCTCCACCTATCACCATCTCTGCACAGGGATTGGCGTCTACACCTTCACCTATCACCATCTTTAAACAGGGATTGGCATCTACACCTCCACCTATCACCATCTCTAAACACTGGTGGGCATCTATACCTCCACCTATCACCATCTCAACATAGGTGGGCATCTATAGCTCCATCTATCACCATCTCTAAACAGGGATGGGCGTCCACACCTCTACCAATAACCATCTCTGCACAGGGATTGGCGTCTACATCTTCATCTATCACCATCTTTAAACAGGGATTGGGGTCTACACCTCCACCTATCACCATCTCTAAACAAAGGTGGACATCCATACCTCCACCTATCACCATCTCTAAACAGAGATTGACATCTACACCTCCACCTATCACCATCTCTAAACAGAGATTGACATCTACACCTCCACCTATCACCATCTCTAAACAGAGATTGACATCTACACCTCCACCTATCACCATCTCTAAACAGAGATGGGGGTCTACATCTCCTCTTGGATGAGAAGAGAAGCATCTTCAGCCTACAGAAGACGTCCAGGTGCTTCTGATTCTATCTTGGAGGGACTCTTGTCTTTCCTGAATAGATTATAAATTAAATGTATTATTATTATTATTATTATTATCTTCATGGAACCTGTGGGAAGCACAAAAACCATGACAGCTGAGGAGAATCCCTCAGTGAGTCCCACGGTTCTTTTACTTCCAAATAGATTCTAGCTGGACCTTCAGGAGGGAACACACCTGTGTGTATATGTTGCAGTGATGATCTGTCATTCCACTGAAGCCCAGCCTTAAAGTCCAGACCAGTTTGAAGATGCCACAGTACCGCTGGGATAAGTCTAAGGACTGGTTAGCTTAAAATGACAATGATCCTCATTTACATAGATCCACAGAAATAATTGAAACATTAGAAGAAGAGTTGAGGCCTGACAGTTAAAGATCAACATCACAGAAGGAAACACCACAGAAGAAGAAACTGCCTCCTCACGGTGTTTCCAGTTTTTATCAACAGTTTACACTCCACAGTAGCGGAGGTCTTCTTGAAAGACTCCTGTCAGCAACCTGCTATCAAAGATTTTCTGTCACCCAAAATGCTGTTGTCATGGAAATGAAAGATGGAAACATAAAGAAACATAATAAAAATAATCATAAGAAGAAAACATGTAAATAAAAACAGGGCTGGCTGATTCTTGGTAAAAAGGAGTAACACATTTATTTTACTTCCAGTAGAATGTAGATCATGATTCCATCCACAATTACATTCTTTATTTTGTTGTACGACTGTCAGACAGAGGTTCAATGAAACAAACCATCAAACTGTGTTTACTAGCTGCACTGAGCTAACCTGCTAACCTGCTAGAAGATTTAGTCAGGAAGACTCTCCCCTTCAACACACACAGTTTATTTCTCCTACCCCTCTGTGATCCACACCTCTCACACTCACTCCATCATTCATCAGTCCCTGCAGAGTCACCAGCCACCACCACCACCAGTATCCAGACTCCTGCTGCAGCTGAGAGCAGCGACCTGTCAATCACAATCTCCCAGAGAAGTCTGAGACTTCCGGGACTGATGGTCACAGACAACCTGTGTTTCTGGATAAAAATTATTCATCCGTCCTTCGCCAACTCCTTCTCGGCTGAGTCAAGGATTCCAGAAAATACTTTCTCCATTAAACATGATCACAAACATCAACGCTAACCACAACAAAATATAAAACACACGTCAAGTTGTAGTTATTAGACTTTTTTAATGGACAAATTCTACATTTTATGATATTAGGCAGGCTATAATAATTACATATGTTTAACAGTTCTTGTTTGTCGCTGTAACATTTTAGGTTTAATGAAGTCAGATCTGATCTGAGACCATCTACAGGCGAACTGCTCCGTCTCCTTCTGGAAACATTTCCACAGATATTCTGCATCACCGGTGATGAAGAACATCTTTAAAGCCAAAATAAATTGATGTAACCGAGTTTAGTCAACTAGCACGGGAATTTTGTTTGTGCTCCTTTTTTTGGTTCCACATCTCTTGTTATATATTTTGAGTTGAAGCACAACAATATACTGGGAAGACGCACCAACTCCATGCTCTCACATCTTAAAGTGTGTTTGATCAATATTAAGATGCTAACTTTTGTACTTTATGTTTATCATGACCGAAAATAAATAGTTCCTTCGTTAGTCTATCGTTGTGAAAGTAGGAATAATAAATAGATATAAAGTATATGTTTGTGCCTAAATTTAGATATGTGTTTAATGTTTAATCAATGTATTTGTCGTTATTTGAGATGTTTATATTTACATTTTAGTATTAGATATCGATTCTGGTTTTAACATGTTTTTTTTTCTGTGACTGTAAAATGTCTTTGAGTATTTTGGAAAAGTGTTCTATTAATGTGCATTTTTAATAATAATAATAAATGCAATGTTCTTCTGATCCTGGAGCTTCACTGATCCGGACTACTCCCTGTTCAGGATTCTTATTTACTGTCTAATTTTTACTACATGAACGACAATGCAGAGGCATATTTAGACACGACTCCTGTTTTCCTGGATTCATGTGAGGGAGGGTCTTGATGTCCGTGCTGAACTTCCAAGATTACACTACTGGCTCCCCAGTAAGGACAGTTAGGAGACACAAACATCTAAAACCATCGTGTTTATTGTCGTGGAGGAACCAGCATCTGTTTTTATTTCTCTATGAAGGTTTTTTATCTCTGAGCGCTGTTCTCCTGGAACGTTATTGATGTCCTGAAACTCCATCAGAGGAGCTGCAGAAGTTCCTATAGAGATTGGAGAACCTGGTTTCATTTAATGCTCATCAAAAACTCAGAAACATGGAATCTGCTCCAACATGAATAAAGTTCTATCTTATTGTTTCCCAACAGCTGACGTAATCGATGCCCACAGTTTTAATTTCTAATAATACTGAATATAACTCTCATTGTACAAAATTTTTTTTTTACAGGTTCTTATTTACTTTTGAGTAATTTTTATGGTTCTTATTTATGTATTCACTTGTTGACTTATTGCCACTCATGAACTTTATTTTGTGTGGGGTAAGATGTTCTATCCACGTCTTCTTCTACTGATGTTCATCTCTAGATATGGTTGTGTTTATTATGTGTATGTGTTTAAAGTAAACAATACACAAATTAGGGACTCTAAAACATGGTCAATATTTCAAAGTCAGATCAAGAAGAACAATTACAATAATCAGCCCTGTCATTTTGTCAACCTCACGCTGTCATAGAAAACACTGACTGAATAAAAACATGGGTAAATTAAAAACAGAGTAAATAAAAACAGACAAGATTAAAAAAAACCTGCAGGTTAGAGGGGGGCCGGAATGAAACACGGAGCTCTGGTGGCGCGCATCCCATCATTTCCACGGAGCCTCTTACCTTCCACAGCTAACGCTGATGGTAGAATCCAAAGAAAATAGACAAGATCCATCATCAGACCGATTCCAGGCGTTTAACGGTAATTAAGCAGAACGTTCGCCATCACAGCATGGAGTTTCTGCGTGTCCTCCTCCACACCATCATCTTCATCCTCTTTTTCGTCATCATCAGCAGCGGCGGCAGCGGAGGGATAAACCTTAAGAGCTGCTGCTCTGGACGAAACCAAAGAGAAGGGGGTGGGTGAGTGACGTCATCAAACGACTGGATCACGGAACTACACTTTTTTTTTTAGAAACCGTGAACTCTTAATTATTATATCTATTAATTAATTATAATATGTGAGAGAAACATATGCTAACTGTTAACAACAGAGTAGAGCATAGCTTTAGGGCCTAACTTTATTTATTATACTATATAAACTATATATGAATAAACAGTATAAACTATTTAACCAGTGAATAAAACGGCGTGTTTCATTTGAGGTGGAATTCAACAAACACCATTAAACATTTAAAAAATATTATTATTGAAAAAAAGGTTAATTACAGGTTGATAGTAACAAAATACAAAAACTTACTTTAAGTCAGTATAGTTTTCAGGTAGATTTTTTTTTTTTTTAACTTTTTACTTTTACTCCGTACATTCAAATAAAGATATCTTTACTTCCGACGCTTTATAATTTCATAACAGACTCTTTACTTTCGTTGATTATTTCTGCTTTGAATCATTTCATGTTTTTTTTAGAAAATAAACAGAACCATTCAGAGGTTTGGATTCAATTTATTGTCATTGCACCACCGTTCTTTAGTTTTATACTTCTTTTTTGAACGAGTCCCTTTTAATTTTTTACTTATATACCAATGCTTTTTTTTTCTTTCTTTTAAACTTTTCATGTTTTTACTTCCATATAACTACTTATGATTTTATACTTTTACTTTCATACAATGAGTTTACTTTTATAACTGTTATGACTTTGACACTGTATGAACTGTTAGTAACATACTTGCACTTGTAGTAAAGAAGTTTAGTCGATACTTTCACTTTTACAGGAATAACTTTTTACAGCATTAAGGACAGGTCTGGTCCAGTGGAGAATGTCGGTACTTTTCCTCCTCTGTGAGGGAATCATGAGTTTAGGACTGGTTTGACAGCTGATAGTAACAGGAGTTCATAATCTGCTAACGTCACTCTAAAAAAATAAAACATTACATTTGCTGAACAATGTAAGCGGGTCCCGGAAAAGAAGGTGGAATAAAGAGAAAAAAGGATCAGAAAAGTAAAAAATTCCCAAACTTTTTCAGTAAATATCACCAAAATGTCTGAATACAGTGCTTAATCAGACAGTAATGGTGAATTCAATAAACAAATAATGTTTTAATTACTGAACACTGTTAAATAATTCCACCTGTTTATAGAATTATTTATTATTCTTTTAAACATAGAAAGTCATAGACAAATAATATCTATCTTTCATTTACAGAACACAATTATTCTTCATATATTAAACACAGATATGTACTTCAAAAACATTAAATTTTTTCATGGGGACAATGAGACCCCTTTAGTTCAGTCAGAGAGGTCAGAGAGGATTCTGTGTCCTCACTGCGTCACGTCTGCAGAGAGAGAGAGAGAGAGAGAGCAAGGGAGAGAGAGAGAGAGAGAGAGAGTGAGAGTGTGTCTGTTGTGTGTGTGTGTTGTGTGTGAGTGTGTGTTCACTGAGGAAATAGAGCAGAAGAATGTGGGCATGACAAAAAGGAGTCCAGCCTTCCTCCAGATGAGTGAGGGCAGCAGAACAACAGCTCAGAAGAGCCCCGGGCTGGTTCCTATGGAAACACTGGTCCAGAGAGAGCGTGATGAGGAGGCAGCAGATTGTAGGTCAGACCGCCATCAGAGAACCCATCAAACTTAATCTGTTGTGGCTCGTGGGTCAAAGATTGAGCAGTAAAGCTTGAGTCTTTCTGTGACTGTCCTGGTTCCAGAGTCTCCGTCTCATATCACCCTGGGTCAGAGGTCAACACCACGGACAAATATACTCACCGCAAACCAGATGTGTTACACAAGAAAAATGCCAGCTCATACTCACCATCGTGCTGTGGGGTCGTTCCAGATGTTTAGAGATGCTTGCTTCCCACCACAGCTCTCCAGACTGAGTCCATGCCATCAGGGGGAACCGAACCTTCACAGAGTGTTGACACTCACCCCCGAACACTCTCCAGATGGTGGGTGAGGAGTGGTGACCACATCTCAGCTCCTCTCCATGAGCTCCCCACTGGAGGAGGAACCGTCTCTATGGTGATTAGGTCTGAGTGACGCTCCTTCAGGCTCCTGCTGCAGCTTTAGCAGAATGTGACGCTGCTCCGCTCCAGGACACAATTCTGCCCAAAAATATCACAACCATGTTTATCAAACTGCAGGGCACCAACAAATAAAAACATCAAAAGACTGAGCTGTCAGCCTAATCTGGACCGAACCAAGGATCTCCAAACCAGACATCGACACTGAGGAGGAACTGAAGAAGAGAGTCGGGGAGAAGAGTCAGACTTTTATATTTGCTTCATTTCTTTAAATAGAGACTTTAGGGAAATGTATTTCCTAGAAGCTTGGGTGGTTGTATTTTTTATAATTATTATTATATTTGTTATTGATGCTTTTATCTGCTTTTACCTTGTAGCACTTTGAGATTTGATCCAAATGTAAAGTGCATTATAAATTAAATGTATTATTATTATTATTATTATTATTATTATTATTACTATTATCATTATTATTATTATAGCTGTAGAAAGCAGCAGAGCTTCACATGAAGGAGGCGGGACTTAACTCTACCTGTGTACCTGTGATCAGTGATTCTGTGTTTATTCATATTTAAATATGGAGGAGGATTAATTAATAAATACTGCCAAAATCAGCAGTTCGGACACACAAACTCTCTGCATCATGTGAAATGATATTTATGTTCTTCTCTTACAATTATATTATAAGAAGAACCACCTGAAGACATAAACAGGAATAGAGTCATTTGTGACCATAATTATTCAAGCAAGAATATAAAATATATATAAAAACCTGCTCCAGTTGTGTAGCTCTGGGACCAGAACCATCAATCTGACATAACATTGAAATATTTATTAGTATTCTGAATAATGATGGTTTATTTAAATTATTTAATTATCAATTTCTTCGACTGAGGCTTTTACAGCATTTAGTTACTAACGCTTCATTTTCACCTGGTTTATACAAAATTAAAGTTTTTATAAATCTTTTTTTTTTTGATCCCAAGGCCAATGTTTTATTTTTGTTTCTGAAAACATCTCATGAAAGTAGCAATTTTTATATAAGTTGTAGAAATCCGACTTTTAATTAAAGAACATAACCGAATAACTTATTTAAATCACTTATATTTGACTCAGTTGGTTGCTACGCTTTTTTTGAATTTTCATTTTATTATTATTGCCTCTTAGTCCAAGTTAGTGCTTGTGCATTGATGTTTTGTTCCTCATTCCATATTATTTCTCCATTTATTCCAAAATCTGAGGACTAAAATATCATAAAACAAAAGTAAGATACAAATGGATCTACATAGTTTATTTTATCTCCTGCTTCCTTCATGAAAGGAGAAATTGGTCTGGGTTCAGTGACAAGAATTTTGAAAATCTAAATTCCGTAGCAACCCTCTTTAATTAATCTCAACAGTCATTTCCTCCATTTAAGTGTAGAAAACATTTACATAACATGCTGGGCCAAACCCATAACAGCCTGAATCTGTGTCGGTCCCTTCAGAACCAGCACAGGGTTATCAGAATAACCCAAACTGGACTGTTTTAACTCAGGATATTTTACAGTTTATATGAGATAATATGATGATTATATGTAAACATTAGTGATATCATTTTGTCTAGAAGTCCGAATTTATTCATCTCATGATGAAAATACAGTAAAAAACAACAACATGGTGGCTAATTTACAATGAAGTATACGGTATTCTCTGATTAAATGCAAATTATGTGTTCAACTGTAACATTTTATTTCTACACTTTAAGTGTTTTAGGATGCATGAGGGAAGTGTGTGTTTATCTTCTGAAGCCCATATTAAAAGAATAAACATTTTAGATTTCTAGAAATACATGTAATCAAGGAGTTACTAAATTTACCGGGCAGTATTTTATATTTTTGCATTTTAAATCTAAAAATGTGAATGCAACTTTTCATCACAATCTGTAAGTGACAGGTATTATCTTATAATGTCTACGTTTATTTATTTATCTACTTCCTTTACATTCCATTCCTCACCATTCTTATTGCTCTGCTTGTAACGACGGAACTTCATGTGGGTTTCACTGATTTTGTAATCTTTAAGCAGGATTGGTGCTTAAGACTTTAGAGTCTAAAGCACCAATCTTTAGTGCTTTAGACTTCAGCATTCCATCTGTGCTCTAAACTTTATAGTCTAAAGGAAAGATACAGAGGTTTCCTGATGTAAAACTAGAACCTTATTGTCTACAGCTCCCTCTAGTGTTTGGATGGGGAACTGCAAGTACATAAATTATCTAAAGGAGGAGACAGAAGCTGAGCTCCTTCATGAAATTAGATCTGAAATCTAATCATTTGCAGTCTGTGGAATCAGCTCCTGACGAATAAAGACATATCGCCATCGCTCATGTTTCAGAAGTTTTTGATGGTCAGAATGAAACAGATGACGAGAGAAGATTCAAAGATTCTCCCCAGCATTCATTTACTCCTGTGGAACATCAAACCTCCAGTGTCTCCATTCTCCTCCTAAACAAATAAAGCAACATGATTTAATTCAGGTTGGTCACATGACCCCAGGTAGCCGCCGCCAGGTTACATAATGCCAAATAAAGTTAGTTCAAAAAAATTATAAAACTTTATTATTTTAGCACTTTGAGATTTGATCTAAATGTAAAGTGCGTTATAAATTAAATGTATTATTATTATTATTATTATTATTATTATTATTACTATTATTATTACTATTATTATTATTATTTTTTTTTTTTATTTATTTATTTATTTTTTTTTATTTTTTTTTATTTTTAAACTTATTGATGGTTGAGGCCGCACTAATTAGCTTTTAAGAAAAAAATATTTTTTTCCAAAGGATATATGTTGGTGTCCGGTACAAATACCTCTGGATCCTTTCATTGTGGAGTTTGCATGTTTTCTCCAGGTTCTCCAGCTTCCTCATTGAGATGAAGGTCTTCCTCATCACTAGGATTCTATAGCAACTGTTTGATATGGAGGAGAATTCAAAGTAAATAACTCACTACTGAAAAATCTGCTGTTTTTATTGAATGTGACGCATTAACTAATGCTAATTGCTTCAGCCTGGCTAAATGAAAGACAAACAAACAAACAAGCAAAAAAATGAATACACATTTTAGTATGACGTATTTGGTGAGATGAAGGTAATTCATTTATTGGGAAGTCGAACTATGAAAAACTTAAAGTGTGATGAAGTCTTTATTTGTGTTGCATTTATATAGTCATACTAGCGCCTTCCTAAATGTGGATATACTGGAGAGTAACAAGTCTAGGGCGGAGACGTTTAACTCCCACTGTTCTTCAAGGTTTCAGGGTTTGAATAATAACAGCCGTCACTGTTTGATACTGAGTGCGTTTTTATATCTCAGAGCAGACTCTAAAAAATGTTCTTTCATGGATAACTTTCAAATTTTATTTCCACATAGACCTTAGTTTGAGGAAGACCCGGATTGATTTGGGGAAAGACTGGTTGCATATTCCTGCGACTAAGGGGATCTCTATCTCCAAAACGTAACAAAGCCGGCCATAATTAGTCAAACGTTGGTCTGATTTAGTCCAAATCTGGTGAATAGGAATCGACTGGAGGAGATCCGTCTGATATTTGTCATATTTTACTGTAAATGTTCTTCATTGAAATAGTAGGTTGAGTCAATATGGACTGCTTGATATTTTTAATCAGTCTCATTTAATTTGAGTAGGTTCAGGGGTTCAGGGGTTCAGGGGTTTGGTTGTACAAAGAAGTGGATCGGGGGCTTTTCAGGTATAAACCTTTGCTGTCAGTGACAACAGACAGCTGGTTAGTACTGGTTTGTAGTATTCTGTCAGGGACAGGCTGCTGCTGCTGCAAACTCGTGCTGCATCATGTTTTCACCCATGATGAATACATGAAACATTGTCGGCCCGCACAGAACCTTTGCCTTAAGTCCTTCTGCTACATTCTAACAGTCCAGTCCAGAAGCAGCTAGCAGAGGTGAGGTGGTGACTCTAAACAGCCTGTAGGTTCACAGATGTCCTACATGAACATCAGTGAAAAAGCGAGGATGCTGGTCAAAGGTCAAAGATGATGTGGGTTCTTCTTCCCACACAAATGGAACCCTCGGATTCTAATGGGTCATGTATGTGTGTGTTAATGAACACCTGACTTGAATTTTGTTGAAATTCAAGTCAGAATTCAGAATTTTGTTTGATTTTAAAGTTTAAATCAGTTGTATGTGACCCGTTGTTCCTGATCCAGTCCCAGCTTTCCATGGTGCCTCCTCCATGATCTAACAGACGATTACTTTTGCTCCTCGCATATGTTGTTTCTGAACCCTAAACTAGGATACAGTGATAAAGAGCATCCAGCAGTGGATGCATGTATGGAATTATCTCCAGAGGATGTGATATGATTTGATTGCTGAGGATAAGTGCTCAGCAGGTTGCTCTCCTTACGTTCGGTGCTGGAGTTGAATCTCCCTGCAGATTATGATGTCACAGTGGAGTGGGAATATAATCAGCCCTTCCTGTGGAGCCGGGGATCACAGTCGGGATTAAGTGCATCTTGGTGTTGTTCTGTGTTCACTGAATCCTGCTGGATGCTCCTCGCTGGATCTCATTGCTGCTCTTGATGCTGGAGAAGAAGAATGGCACGGAGACGATGACGAACATCTGAGGCTTCCTTCCTCCTGGTGAGCTGCTCTATCCTGACTGCGAAGGTTAGTTTTTACATCTTAGCACGAATAAGTCATCAGATATCGTGACATGCATCCTTCTGGGGTCAGAGCGTCCTGCTGAGGTTCAACCATTGTGTTAACATATACTTCATTCACCTCACCTGCACAAACATGTTATCAAAAAAAAAGAAAGAACTATTATTCAATGTGTTTATTCACTGGGGACATGTATTTATTTTTTATAAACATGTGTTCCTTCACTGGAGACATTGGATTGTTTAACTGTATTTATTTGTTGTTGACATGTGTTTATTCACTGTTGGCATATATAAATATTTCGGGTCTGACTTTATGTTAGACCTTAAAAAATATTCAGGTTAAAAAATATTTTCCTCAAGAAAAATTATTGACTTTCTCATGAGTCAGCTTTTTACTCTAGTCACATTTTATTCATAAACAAGTTAACACTTTTATGGTAATTTACAGTAATGTAAGTCCACACAATTCTCGTGTTTTTCATGAAAACATTTCTGGTAACTACAGGTGTCGGTACTTTACCATAAAATATAAGGATTTTTCTAACAGTGTGAATGCGATACATATGATGTACACATGTTCTTGGATGAAGTCACGGTTATTTGTTGGGAAATTGGATTGAATGCAGTTTGTATAGAACAACTGTTATCAACAAGATTCTTGAAAGAAGGGAAGAAATTACTTATTTACACATGTATGTTTTTGTTTTTTTTCCAGCGAGCTTCTGCTTCTACCAGACAGAAAGATGAAGGTGAAGTGGACCATGCTTGGCATGGTGGTCTTCTTCCTGCTCTCCGTGTTCATGACCTGCTGCTTCATATGGCAGTACCAGTTGCCTAAACTGGAGACAGGTGAGATTCAGTTCCCAGGGTCATAAAACAAGAAAAAACACTGTCTGGTCTTAAATAAGCAGAAAAGAAAACATGAAGGAAAAACTGTCCGGATCAAGAGAGAAGCATCACTAGAGAGGGTAGAAATAAAACAATGAAAATAGTAATGATTATAAAACAGTGGTAAGACATTCCCTCAGAACAGCCGCCCACGCTCAGACCAAGAGCTGCTTTTGGAACGCAGCCCTCCTTAGCCCCTTTGCTATAATTGCTGGTAAACAGGAGCTGCAGCGGGATTACACAAAGCTGAAAATAGTAGTAGCAGGATTAGCAGATGAGCACCAGACTTCTCCTGCTGAGAGACGAGACGAGCAGAGCAGCTGATGGATGGTTCTACATAAAATGATTAGTTGCTCACTCTCTGTATGTGACATAAATCTCCGTCTTCTATACCCTGAAGAACTGAAAGAGTCACACCATGAAGCTGTATGTCCTCCGACCTCTGGGAAAAATGTATATCGGCTGATATGTTTTCTCTACTTAATAATGAAGGGAACGACTGGTTGATTTATGGTTTGTGTAGGATTCTCACTGGGGGTGTGATTGTGATCATTGAACTCATGAGTTGGATCAGAAAAAGTATAGAGAAATAAAAGTTTGCTCTTAATTTATTAATTTATTACTGGTTATTTTAATTTAAGTCTCATTTGAATGACTTACCAAAAATAAAATGGAAATAACTCCACAACTATGAGGTGTATGGAATGTTCCGGCTGGTTGCACAAGTCTGTATCAGTTAGTAGTTCTAATGGTCTAGCTGATCAGAGTGTGTATCAGTTACTGGCGCTAATGTTGTCGCTAATGGGTATGCATCAGTTACTAGCTCTAATGTCGTGGCGGATCAGAGAGTGTATCACTGGTTATAATGTTTTGGCTGATGGGTGTGTATCAGTTACTGGTTCTAATGTTGTGGCTGATGTTTGTGTATCAGTTACTGGTTCTAATATTGTGGCTGATGGGTTTGTATCAGTTGCTGGTTCTAATGTTGGGGCTGATGGGTGTGTATCAGTAACTGGTTCTAATGTTGGGGCTGATGGGTGTGTATCAGTAACTGGTTCTAATGTTGGGGCTGATGGGTGTGTATCAGTAACTGGTTCTAGTGTTGGGGCTGATGGGTGTGTATCAGCAGGAAGTAGATCAGAGAATCCTCTGATCTTTCATGTTGACTCAAATAAACTTCCTTGTGAGGAACATAGATATGATTGACAGATTACAATCCACCAATCTGTTCTCATAAGACCCGCCCACGTGTGTGCCTCATTATGGACCATCAAAAAAGAAAAAGTTTTCTAATGAGTTTAATTTTTTCAAATGTACCTGTTGTAGCAAACATGAGTATGTTCCTCCTGCATGAAGTTTTCTTGTTGAGATTGGATTTTTCTTTCAAATATATTTTATTTGTCGCATCTAAAACGAGTGATAGGCGGCTTCCTCGGCCGGGTCTCTTTTTGAGATTAAAAAAGAGATTTATAGTCTCAAAGACACTTCCTGTTGAATAAAAGTAAAAGATATAAAAAGGTAAAATGTCAGGTCTTCTTCCTCCTCCACAGAGGGGCATGAAGAAGAAGCCACGGCAGAGGAGATGTGTCCTCACTTCCCTGAGCCGGTTCCCCTCAAACATCCCATTACCTCGCTGAGGGCCGCCTTAGAGAAGGTCAGTCTCTCTCCGTCAGTCCAGATCACATCTCCATGTTTGACTGGTGATGGTCTGACGGAGGTCTCCTCCAACAGGTGGATGTTATCCTGAGGTCCAGCATTCACTCCACCAAGCTGCCGGCCTTATCAGCCATCGTGGTTCTAAATGACTCGGTTCTGTGGAATGGAAACTTCGGCAAGAAGAACATCAGCGACCCGACTTCCTCTGCTCCCAACGAGTACACTGTGTACAGGTGAGATTTACGGCCAAGTGGAGCAGGTTAACGTAAAATATAAGCCAGGTATGACCAACAGGAAGTGCTGTCAAACATTCACTGATATCAAGATAGCAATAAATAATCAAACTATTAATCAGTTCTGTTTGCTCCAGACCTGTTGATTTTAACAGCAACAATTTACCACGTTTAGCTCCAATCAAAGTTTAAAAGGGGGCGTCAAATTTTTACATTCACTTATTTTAACACTAATATAATTTTCTTCATATCATTCATATCATATCATCAGTCATATCTGCTTTCTTAGGAAAAACGTGTGAAAAAAAAATTCTAAATATGAAATGTTATATCTAAATGTAATGTTATATCGAAAAATCTAGATTTTAAATTTAAATGTTGTATACAATGTTATATCTAAATGTAGAAGCAAACAAAAAATTTGAAATTTGAGTTTTTGAGTTTGAGTTTTTACAGCGCATAGAGCCGTCTCTCTTCATCAAGCTTTTATTTTGGTAGTTCCGCTGACGAGCTGTGTAAATTTGTATATTCGGTAATAATTTAGCTTCATACACACATTTAGATTAAACGTTTACATTTAGAATTAATATTTCAACATTTTATTTAAATATGTTTCCTAGAACTAGATCTTTCCTGGAGGATGTGCCATATGATGCGAGGCTCAGAATCAGAATTAGAGGTAGAGGTTAGGATTAGTCCATCAGAGCATTAGTGAAGTTCCATCTCTGAACCACTCGCCAGATGAGGAGCTTAAACCAAACCTATGGAATCGCTACCGGTACTCACGCTAATGAAACAATCACTGTGATTGCAGGATCGCCAGCCTCTCCAAGATCTTCCCCACGCTCATGCTCTACAAGCTGTGGGAGGACGGCCTGGTGGGCTCTCTGGATGACCCTGTGGAGAAGTACATGGAGAACTTCACTATAAAGAACCCACTGGGAAGAAGTGGAGGTCCAGCTTCAATCCGGACACGAAGCCACTCTCCTGGACTCACTCTGCGCCGGATGGCCAGCCAGCTCTCCGGTAATCCCAGGACAATCGCTGACTCCCAAATTTTCTGCAGTGTATATAAACCAAAAGCCACAGAATTAGAGCCAGGTACTGGTAGTAACGTTGTGGCTGATCGGTACATATACACACATTTAAAGGTGGAAACTGGATTTGTCTGTTTTGTCAGTCTGGTAGTTTAATAGCCCAAACTACGCTGAGCAACAGTGACCAGCACACTGAGTTAAACTCAGCCACGCTGAGTGACTCAATGAGTGACTCAATGAGTGACTCAATGAGTGACTCACTGAGCGACTCACTGAGCGACTCACTGAGCGACTCACTGAGCGACTCACGGAGCGACTCACGGAGAGACTCACGGAGAGACTCACGGAGAGACTCACGGAGAGACTCACGGAGAGACTCACGGAGAGACTCACGGAGCGACTCACGGAGCGACTCACGGAGCGACTCACGGAGCGACTCACGGAGAGACTCACGGAGAGACTCACGGAGAGACTCACGGAGAGACTCACGGAGCGACGGCCCACTTTGGAGTGACAGAGGGGACAGTGAACAGTAGCTGGGTCTTTGGGCCCTTGTGCCTCTCTCTCTCATCTTTGGCTCCCTTGCTGCATGTCCCGGTGCCTTTGGGGGAGTCCCATGTTGGTTCTTGGGGGCGTTGCTTTCGATGTGTATGTTCATTGTTTAGTTGGTGCTGACAATTCACCCGTCTTTGGGTCTAATGCAGAAAATATAATAGGAAATATGAAACATAATTATTGTGCAACATGCTAAGATTCACATTCAATGATATCTTAGGACAGAAATCACTCATTTTTATTACAACAGTCACACTGCAAAAAGCCCAATCCAAATCAGGAGTTCCGGAGTCCCGGACTGGAACCAGGATGAATGTGGCTGGGGTTTCTCATGACGTCACAGAGTTAAATCTGTCTGAAGCTTTGAGGGAATCACCCTCTCATAATGGAAACGATATAATTAGCTGTTAGGAACCACCCACGCCAGAACCTGAGCTCACCTGGACTCCATCTAGACCAGGAGGGAGCTTTACCTGACCCGCGTCCTCAGAGGGTTAATCAGCTCTGAGGTCCGAAAATAGACAGGATTGACAGAGGGTGAATCCCTGCAGCATGCAGACTCCATCTAGAACTCACCAGAACCAAACATCCACAACTCGGCAGAACCATCCATCCAGAATTCATCAGAACCATCCAGCCAGTACTCAAAAGAACCGTCCATCCAGAACTCACTAGAACCATCCATCCAGAACAAACCAGAACCATCCATCCAGAATTATTATTGTTATTATTGATCATCATTATTATTGTTGTTGTTGTTGTTATTATTATTATTGTAGAGCAGAGAAGGGAAGTAATTAAGTACAAATACTTGTTCAGTGTAATTCTCAGGAATCTGTACATTACTAGAATATTTTTCTTACCTTTTACTTTTACCCCCTACATTTGAACATAAATATCTGAACTCATTACTTTTTAGCTGTTGAATTTCCCCTTGGGGAAAATGAAGTCTAAAGTCTAAAGTTACTGAATCTACAGTAAATAACCAGAACTCATGAGAAACCCAAAGATTTATGCGTGGACTTCTCTCACCAGGCTTCTCTGATATTTTGACAGGACTACCCAGAAGACTGAGGTCCACCAACCTGCTGTGGAGCGGAGACATGGAGGCTGCCCTTAGTTTGTTACAGGATGATGTCCTAGTGGCAGATCCAGGCACCAAGTAAGACCCCCTGACCTTCATCTGGTCCGTCCTTTACCATCTCCCCGCTGTCAGAGAGAAGAAGGATTTGATGTAACTCATTTGAGTTTGGTTCAATCACATCCAGAAGTATCTCACATCCGTCTGCTGTCTTCTGTCCCTCAGGTGTCACTACAGCAACGTTGCCTTTTCGTTGCTGGCCAGTGTCTTGGCAAGGAGGGTAACGGGCTCGGACTTTGAGAGCTGGGTCTCTGATAACATTCTGGAACGTCTCAGCATGGAAGACACAGGTTTCGACATGAGCCTGGCTGTTCAGAGGCGGATGGCGGTGGGTGTCTACAGCAATGGCCAGCCGGCCCCCCACTACGACCTTGGCTGGTACAGACCAGCGGGTCAGATGTATTCCACAGCATCTGACATGGCCAGACTCATGATGGTTCTTCTGGGCAGTTATGGTGGGACTCTGCTCCGCCAGGACACCCTCAACACCATGCTGACCCCAGTTCTCCGATGCCAGGACAGCTACTTTGCCAACTCCACTGGAACGCCGTGGGAGATCAACACCCAGTTTGGCTACGATGTGGTGAGGAAGGACGGAGACCTGGATGGGTATGCCGCCACTCTGTCCCTGGTGCCACGGCTCAGGCTGGGCTTGGTTGTGCTGATGGCTGGAGTTCGTCCTGCCGACAAGGACATTGTCCGTCAGGCCTACAACTATCTCATCCCTGCAGTGGAGAGTGCTTTCAGAGACACTCGACGAACGGTCACACCCCCACCCAACCCGGCTCCATATGTGGGCTTCTTCACCTACAGGAACATGACCTTCTATGAGATTAAGGCGGACTCGGACAGAGTTCTGGTCATGCAGCAGTTTGGACCACAGCTGGACACAACAGTGCCCTCCAAGTACAGAACTATTCGGCTGGATTACCTGCAGGACCGGGTATTCAGGGTGGTCTTTCAGAGCCCCTACCCCTGTAAGCTGAAGGTTAACAGCGCCTCCGTCTCCTTTGAGGCGCAGGACAAACAGCTATTCAACTTTTACCCCTTCAATAAGAAAGGTTTAGCTCCAGGGTTCGACTCCCCAGGACTCAATACCTACAAGGTGACCCGGATCGCTGGCAGACCGTTCTTCACCTCTTGAAGACAGAAACCTGGAATCCAAGTTTAACTTTAACCCTCACCCAGACTTTATCGGGGACACTGGTGTTAAACCTTACAAACCCTTAGTACTGTATATTCAGGAAAAGGACTTGGTCAGAGTTCAAAGTTCACTCCTTGGAGACAGTCATGGAGGGAACCGGCCCACACAAGCTGCTCTAGAATTCTACTGTGAACTAGTCTTCACTTGTTTTAATATAATTCCCATATATTTTAAATACACAATATTAAACCAAGACGATTATAATAATGCAAAGCCAAATGTTCCGTCGTTTTCTCTGCTCCTCCAGATAAAACAGAAACATAAGCAGATGGGAATAAAGTCTCTGAACTCAGATAAACGTAGGACAGGTCCAATATGCGTATAGTACGCTCTGGTGGACATAGGGGGTATTCTGCCGCCAAAATTAAATTTTTGTCCCATTTTTGGTCCATTGGCTATCCAACTGGTTCAAACGGAGAGTCCTCCTGGTCCTATCCCACGAAAACTGCGAAGAATAATATGAACTTTGAAGTACTTTAATCAAATTTAATGCAGTTCTCAGAAAGTTTATGATATAATGATATCAATGATATATAGTATAATGACGTTAGAACCTTTGATCTAAAAAAACAACAACCACGAGGATAGAAATATTGCTAGGTTTTGTGTTTAACCACAGGTTAGTCACGCAAAGTAACAGATTACTCACATGTAGTAACAAATTACTCACAAATAGTAACATGTAACTCACATGCAGTAACAGATTACTCAACACACAGTAACAGATTACTCACAAATAGTAACAGATTACTCACATAAAGTAGGAGGTACGATGTTACTGACACTGGTTTCACCTGGTGATGCACAAACACCTGAGAGTTGTGGAGATGTTTGAAGTTTATTCTGGGGATGTGGTTCACGTCAGGATTAACTAAGAATAACCAGCGGGTAGATCAGGTCCAATGTGTGTTTGCGTTAAGAGGGTAACCCAGTCCTTCAGGTTCTCCTACACTGAGCTGTCTGGCCTTTGCCTCTGCTTCGACTCACCTTTACTCAGGGCGATTCCTTCAAGCCTGTCATGCTACTTGTGGGCAGAGCTTAGATATATGAGTGTAGAGTATGGATTACCACTAATGAGATAATCTACTCAAGGGCTAGACACAGTTTGATTCAGAGACAAACATGTGGTGGATTTAGACGTCCAACTCTGGGTTTTGAGATTAATCCTAATTTGCACACGTTGGATTACAATTGTTCTATCAGGTAAATATTATTATATACCTACCCTATCATTTGGTCCAAATCACCGAAGTAGTATTTCATCTGCTGAAAAACGAACACTCATCTACATGTTTACTGTATGAATGCCTGATGTTTGTTTCATGGATAATTTCATTTTATTTCTTCTCAACCTTGAAGTGCCTCCAGACTGAGAACGAGGAAAACATTCATTTCTGACATGGGCGCTTTTAAACGTGTTGTCTATCAACTATAAGAAACACTATGTTAAATGAAGTTAAAATCATAGGAGATGTGTTTATTAATATCGTTAATCTCTATTTAGGATTTTTAAATATGAGGCTCTTCATTAGAGGAAAGGTGTGTTTTAGCTGAAACATGAGATGGAATTTCAAACATGATGTCTGCAGTCAGATCCGGAAACAAACGCCACAGTGTAATGTTTATGACAGGGAATAGAATAGATCATCAAGTTTGGTTATGCTCTGCGTTGAATTTAAATGCACCAAAGCTTTGGATTTAATACGTCTGTGAGGCGTTCTGCTGAGCAACTTTCAGTTCTTATACGTAGGTTCCTACTTTATTTTTTACCGGCACTGCCCACCAACAAAACGTTCATGGATGATTATATATATTTATATATATATGACAGAATTGTAACTGGCTGGAAGTGAACTGCAATAATAGCCCAGATATTTGCATTATAAATTTCTGTTGCATTAAAAACTGTAAACTGTGAAATGATATAATTGTATTTTTTTTCTTACATATCAGACCTATCTAACATTGTATTGCTGTAGACATGGCGTAGCATTGGTGGCCCCTGCTGGTTTCATGCAAAAGTATTTTAGGTAAGACATAAGAGTGTACTTCATACAAATGATTCACTAGATTTTCATCTTGTTTGACACATCTTGTGGTGAGTTGAGTTTAGAAGTGTTGAATTAAAAAAATATGTTTTTATTCGAAGAATGCAAGAAACAATTCAATTCGTAATGACGCCTTTAGATATTCCAATAAAACGCTTTACTTGTGCCACAATGCAATGTTCCTCGGATAAAATAATCAATTTGGGCTATTATATACACTACATACTATATATGTGTGTATATATATATATATATATGTATATATGTGTGTATATATATATGTATATATATATATATATATATGTATATATATATCTATATATATATATATCGATATATATATCTATGTATATATATATCTATGTATATATATATGTATGTATATATATATATGTTTATATATGTATATATATATATGTATATATATGTACATATATATACATATATACAATAAAATATACAAATGACAAGATATGTATATACATATATATATATATATATGTGTATATATATATATATATATATATATATATATATATATATATACATATCTTGTCATTTGTACACAGAGGTGGTTTTATTCTGTGGTGTTGATTTATGAGTTACAGCGCCAATGACTGGCCTGGAGGACACACTACAGCATCGTCTGTCATTAATGTGGGCACATGGATCAACCCCAAACTCTTCTGTGTCTATCAAAGATTTTGTCATGGAAACCGATCCAGTAGAACTGGAGCAACAGAGTGGACTTTGATGCTACAGATGACCTCACGTTACTCTGATTAATGAATTCACTCTACAGGAAGAGGACAATCATTTAATGAGCCAGAGGTGAAGCTACATATCACACATGAATGAGGTTATTGTTTTTATAGCTCAGATGAAACGAAACCAGAAGCTGGTTGGACACGTGATACAAGGTTCACACACCTTTAGGAAAACAGAAATCCATTCACATTATCGAATAAAAGGTTTGGACTAGGCTCTGATTCCACTGGGAGAGAGTGGAACCCCCTTTCTCACTCCATGTAGGTTTGTTTTCGATTAATGTCCAGAATCAGAGTCTGGAAATCTGTTAACCTGGTTTTTGTTCAGGCATTTTCATTATTCATTATCTACCGCTTATCCAGTTCAGGGTCACGGGGGGGCTGGAGCCTATCCAAGCTAACATCGGGCAAGAGGCAGGGTACATCCTGGACAAGTCGCCAGTTCATCGCTGGGCTGTTCAAGGGTTTACTTTTGGTAAATGTATTCTTATTCTGATGTATTGTTGAAATTAAAACGTGTTTAATCCAGTAGCCATAGATGAACCATACAGGGATTAAAGTGTATTAATGAAAAAAACATTAAAAATATTAGTAAAATTCTTATTATATTTAACAATATATATTGAATATATTTAATACATTTTACAACCATTGCATTAACTCTCATTGTGCAATTCATCACTAGAGTTCGCCAAAGCCTTGACCTCAGACCTGTCACGCTCTGGCCCGGTTCAGACCTGGGATCAACATCGGTCCTGACTGACCCAATCACAGGTTGACCTCCCTGAAGACGTACATCTGCCATCCAACAGACCACATTCAAGCAGACCAATTGGTTCTCTTTCAAGTGATTGACATTTAGGGCCCTTGTACTTGCTGAGGGGAGCAGCAAACCTTTGAGAACCTGCTGCATGTGGGGAAAGTACTCGGACTTCTTAGAGACTGATTCCGTTCTTTTGGGTTAAAATTCATCCCCAGCTTCTAAGGGCTGGATGGAGGAGGTCTTCTTATGATGGATGTTCACTCCTGGTCTGAGCGGGTTCACAGAGTGCAGAACCGGGATCACTCAGCAGCCTCACAGTCGTCATCAAACGTGTGTCGGACAACAGGAAGAGGATGTGAGTGTAAACCGAAGCGATGATGACGGCTCTCGCTTCTCTGTGAGAACTACAACATGAGGACATTTACAGGCGGAGGCTGAGAGCTGCTACATCTTCTGAATCATCACCTGGAACTTACCTGCAGAGACAGAAAAGAGCACATGTCAGATTACACCGCCAAAAAACTGAAAGGCTGAAATTACAAATTAAAGTGGCCATTTTTTAGCTTACATCTACATCTATCTCTTAATTCTTCTCCTATCAATTACTTTTATGATCACTGCAGACCACATTCACATTTTAAAGTTTATCCATCCATCTATCTTTTTATCTATCTATCCATCCATCCATCCATCCATCCATCCATCCATCCATCCATCCATCTATCTATCTATCTATCTATCTATCCATCCATCTATCTATCCACCATTGTAGGATTCAGTCTATTTACAGACTAGAGAGGGTGGGTTTCCTGTCTGATGGATTGATGCTGCACTGAAATACTGGAAAAATAAAACATATATATTCTGTTCAGTGATTCCTCAGGAGATGTGGATGGACTGTTCTTCAGAACTTTCATAAAGAGGGATGGATGAGGGGCACTAGTTCAGTCATACCTTATTATTGACCGATTAAAACATGTGGTACCCGGGTGAATTAGAAAGGTGAGGTCAAAGAACTGTAAAGTGTGAGAATATCTCTGATTGGATGATGGAGGAAGAAGGCGGGTCTTACATGCAGGCATGACGGACACCTCAACAGTCACTATACTCCTCACTCCCAGTTGGGACAGAGATCCTCTCACGAGGCCGCAGGTGAAGGCCAGGTACTGCAGAGAGACAACCAGACATACGGGTCATGTGATGAGTAGCAGAACTGACCTAAAGGTTCTAACCATGCTGGTATCCACAGGCTCTACCCACGCTGGTATCAACAGGTTCTAACCACGCTGGTATCCACAGGTTCTACCCTCGCTGGTATCCACAGGTTGTAACTACACTGGTATCAACAAGTTCTATCCACGATGGTATCAACAGGTTGTAACCGAGCTACTATCGTCTACGGAAACCCCATTGTTTCCCTGTATGAAACTGGACTGAGCTCTAAACACAGTGGAATCAATAAATAAAAGGAAGCATAACTTAGGGATAAAGCTGATTCTTCACTGGTACTAGAAAAGTAGATTCTGTTGGACTGACAAAAAATAATTAACCATAATTTAAAACTGTGATTTATAATGGAGGGTTAGATCATGACCTGAGAGGGTCAGACTAACATCAGATGGTTTTTTGAAAAGAAAAGCTCCGGAGTCAAAGAGGGTAGAGAACCTTTGGGGCTTGATCCAGGTACTGTTTCCCCGCTGAGAGCTGGGCCAGGAGTCTGAACTTGTTGTCCTGGAGAACATAGATGCCCTGGAACCCACCACAGACATTAATCAACACAGAGACGCTTTGGACATGGATACTATTAAAGTTATTACACAACCCTCCATCAGAGACATTTAGCATGATTATCAGAATATATTAATAATAATATTATATTATATTAATATTCATCAACAGGCAGAGGAGGAGAGTAAAATGTTATTGACAGTCATCTGTCTGAAGATCAGCAGTCAGTTAAAACTTCACGAAGGCTCATCCTGATGATGACCTCGTGTCTGAGTGGGCTGAGGGCTACCTGGTGGTTGGTGCGGAGGTTGTCTATCTGCTTCTTGAAGGCGCAGGTCCAGAAGTCTTTACAGATGAACTTCATGATGTCCAGCTCGTCTTTGAACCGGGCAGTGTCTTTGGTCAGCCTACAGGGAGACGAGAAATGAAGGTCAGATGGTTTGTCATCTTCTGACCTCTCAGCTCTTTCCCCTCGCTGTTAGATATTAATTGTTAAACAGGTCTTCCGAAGGTTCCCTCCGTGAAGTTACGCCTCTGGAACTAGTTTTTGAATATTTTTAGAATATCGAATATTTAGAACATATTTGATTTGTCACTTTAATAATAAAAGTTGTAACGGTGAGCTTATCTAATTAAAAATAACTATTTCCCATGAAATACAAAATTCCTGATAAATCTTTGCTGCCATTATGAGACATTTAATCTTATTTAATAATCAAATAAGTCTGTTTTGATTTCCTGCTTAAAAAAATGCTTGACGAAATTATTTGTTATTTTATGGTAATTTTCCAGATTTTATATATGCAAGGAACTCGTTTTTCCATATTGTTTGTCTTGGTGAGATAAAGAAAGGGTTAATAAAAATGATCAGAACCAACTTAATTATGCAAAACTTTTAATTTCTTGTCTAATGTTTTGTAAATCCTCTTTTTCATTTGTCTTTCCTAATTTCTTTTTTTCTTTATTTTAATCTTGATTTGTTATTATCCTTATTGCAAATGCAAGAATTGGATTGATTTTGGCAAAGCTCATTTGCATATTTCTTCCACTAGGGAAAACTTTATCTCAAAATGTTGGTATGCCATTATTTCTCAAAAGTTGGTCCTTTTTTGTGCATATGAATAGGGTGGAGATCTAATAATAATAATAATACATTTAATTTATAATGCACTTTACATTTGGATCAAATCTCAAAGTGCTACAAAGCAAAAGCAGATAAAAATCTATAAAAAATCTATTTAGTACATCATATTTTACTCGAATAGTTCATATTTAACTCACTAGGAGAGTTTTTTTTTTTTTACAAACAACAAATTTTTCCAACAAAACATCTCAACCAAACCTTTGGTCGGATTAAGTCCAATTTGACTTCATATTAAGCACGTCAAAGAGATCTAACTTATATTTGTCATATTTGACTGTAATTATTCATATTTCAATCATTAGGGGAGCCTTTTTTTTTTGCTAAAAACACCGTTTTTTTTAACATTTACTTCCCGACCATTTGTCTGATTATGACCAAAGGGGCTCATATGCATCTAAACAATGTTGTTTGTATGTATATGTATATTAATTTGCTATAATAGTTCATATTTTACTTGTTAGTCATAGAAATAGTAGGTTGAGTGAATATGGACTGTTTGAGAACATTAATGGGTCACTTTGTACTTGAGGAGTTCAATCAGGGGGTTTGCTTGTACAGCGCATGGGATGGGGGCTTTTCAGGGATATACCCTTTCTAAAATAGAAGTAGAAATAGAGAAAGATTTTTTTCAAGCATCTGATAACGCTGTTTACAGTTTAATTCCCCCCCCCCCAAAAAAGCCATTGGGTCACGTGGTCTGCAGACCGGTGGTCATGTGATCATTTATGTGAACTCGTTACCTCTCGGTCAGCCCTTGACCCACTCTGAAGCCCATATTCTCCAGTTTGGTGATATTTCTTCCGTTATCCTGAGAGGATGAGAGAGAAGATGTGTTTAACTCCGTTAACGATCAATAACTGTTCATGCTGTTTTGATCGAGCGGAGATTTTTGTACCGTCTCTCCATTCTTCGCCGATTTATAAACATACTGGATCACTTCGTTATGTAAGAACTGGAACAGAGCTTCATCTGCCATTATTCCTCCTCTAATAGCAGTAGCAGCCGTTTCACCTTTACGTTCCCACCGCAGAAGAGATCATTGCCGGTAAAACACGGACGAAATGGGTTTTAATAAACAATCAAGACACTTCCTTCTTCTCCTTCTTCTTCTTCTTCTTCTTCTTCAGAAGCAAAGGGAGGGGCGCGGCGATGCAGCAAACAGCGACACTCCGCCATCTCCGCCCTCTGGTGGTCGGGAAAAGAACTGCAGTTTCATTATTAATCCACCTGTTCTTTTGAAATATAAATTGTGCAATTGCGAAAATTTACAAAGATAAACAAATGAGGGAATTTACTGAACTTTTTGAAGGTACAATGATCCAATTTGTCAAGCTCAACACTGAGAATATGTTTTAAGGTGCAATACTGCCGAATTCGTTTATTCTCTATATTGGAATAGATTATTTATTCTCTATCTTCTCTTAAGAAATTAAGATTACCTATTCACGTTTGAGAATTTATTATACTGTTCGATTGGACCTGAAATATTGGTTCCTGCTCATGTACCAATATGTTACCAGTGTACATAATGGCCCAAATTAACAGAAAGAATAATATAAATCATCAAAACCATAAATTATCAGTAAGTATTGTATGTATTTCACATCCCTTGTTTGTTTATTAGTATGTTTTGACTACCCTCTTTGTTAAGCGTCCTTGGGTTCATAAAAAGGCGCCATATAAATCCAATTTATTATTATTATTATTATTATTATTATTTGACTGCCTTTGCTGAAATGTCAAAGCATTGTAAGCAAAGCAAATTTTGTTTTTAAAAGTGCTATATAAATAAGGTTATCATTTAAAGTTATGAAATAAAATTGCGAAAAAATATTGAACAAGACATAAAAGTAATAGAATATTATATACACATCAATATATTATGTACAATATATATATTATGTATTATATTAAATAATATATACATATATACAAACAACAAGCCTTAATTATTATATCTATATACATATTTTCCAATTTTGTGAGATAGAATTTCAGGAAATCAAAAATGTACTGTGCTTTTACATCATTTAGTTTTGGCGAACAAATTACATTTTGTTCAAATGTGAACAAGTTGCAAAGCAAAGAATTTTACAATATATTTTGTAATAATAGAAGAACAACATGGGATTTAATTTCATCCAATTAAGGTTAATCAGGTATTAATATTATTATGATATCATTATATAATAATGATTAACAGAATAGTAATACTAATTTAAAAAAAAAAATGGGGGTGTTTTAGGGCTCCGTGTCCCAGAATCCTTTGCGGCCGCCCCTGGCCGATCAGACGGGATTAAATCCCGTGCCGGCTGTCTGCTGTGGTTGGACGGACTGGATCCTGCTCCTCAATTCATCTAATTAAGGATATTAGTCGTCTTCTTCTTCTTCTTCTTCTTCTTGTTCTTCTTCTTTTTTTATGGTGTCATCCTCAGATCCTGCTGCCGGACTCCGCGACAGGATGAGGACCGGACCGGGCTCTGTTTGGTCCTGCTACCCGATCCTGTCTGATCGGGTCTCTCTGGCCTCGGTCCGGTTTCCGTAGACCTACTGTGTTTTTCTGGGCAGACGTCCTTGGAGTGTTTAGGGATGCTAGAGGAGCTGATAAAGAACCGATCCGGTATTTCCCTCGGATGGAGTGGAACAATGAGAGAGGGAGCGAGGCGGCGGACCGACAGGGAGCTCCTCGGGTCTGCAGCTGAGAGGAACCATCAGCGCACGGATTCTCCTCCAGAATCATATCTGGAGACCCACTAGAACCCCTCTATCAGTCTGGACTCCTTCATCTGGCCTGCTAGGTGGTTCTTCTGCACCAGACGGCCTGTCTCTGAGAGGAGGACCAGCAGCAGGTAAACATGATTTTATCTTGTCTACAGGTCTAAAGAGACCCCTCCTAGCACTCCCACCCCACCCCAGCATGTGATCATTCAGTGGAATGTGTTGGTGTTTGTGGTGGTCTACAGCAGACCCAGATCTTGGTGGGTTGTTCTGGGTCTCATTATGCAGAGTTGGACGTGCTGCGTGATGCAGGAGTGATAAATAATACAGCAGCATCACTTCTAACATCATTTAGTCTCATGCCCCCCCCTCAGATATCATAGACACCCCCCTCATAGGGATACAGGCTCCTTCAGAGCCTCTGGTCCTCAGCAGAACCTGGAGGCCTGATGCTGGGCCCCGCTGTCAGCAGCAGCTCCTCCACTGAGCTGTGTCGCCTCCTCCCACCAGCATCCACCCAGAGGTGGGGGGCTGCTGTTGCTACCCAGTTCCTCACTGTGACTCTGGCCTCCACCGCCAACCAACTTCCAGCTCCGCAGAGCTCCTCCTTCAAGACCCTCAGCCTCCTCTCAGCTGAGACTACACCGCAAAAAGTCCAAAAGCCTTATCTCTAGGAGACTCATCGTAACCGTCTCTAAAGATAAATTATCTAATTTTAAGAAATATATCTATTATGAAATAATATATCTATAACTGATTTTAAGGTTATTACCATCATAAAAGATGAAGAGCTACACTGCTAAAATGAATCTCAAGGAAGTATGAAAAAATGATTGTTTCTCGTTAATGTATCTCATTGTTTGTTGTTAATCTTGTCGATCAAGTTTCACATCAGAAATAAAATCTTAGATTAATACAATTTTTCTTCCTTTTTTTCCGTCAGATATTCCTGTTGATATTGAGTTATCTGAACCAAGAACAGAATCCGACCATGGTTTACAGAAAATCCCACTAGGGGAACACAGTTTTATTCCTGATGTTTAGAAGGATGTTCCATTTAAAGACATTTTGTTTATTATCATTTTTTATCTCATAATTATTAATGAAGGTATCGATTCTCAAAATCGTTTCAATCAGAGACTAAAATTCTCATTTTAAGCAAATCACTCTAAAATTAATGACCTTTCATTGCTTGTAATTAATTAACTTGGGTGGAGCGGCTGTAGTTCAGTGGGTTTGGTGGTTGTATGGCCGCAATGGATGTTGTGGTTGCAGTGGGTGGAGTGGCTCTAGCTAAGTGGGTGATTGGGTGAAGCTGCTGTAGATTAGTGGGTAGTGCAGTTGTAGATCAGTGGGTGGAACAGTTGTAGCGCAGTGGGTGGAGGGGCTACAGTCGGTTTAGTGCTTGCAGTGGATATAGCAGCCGTAACTCAGTGGGTGGAGCAGCTGTAGCGCAGTGGTTGAATCATCTGGTGATCACTGGGTGGAGCAGCTGTAGATCCTTGGTAGAACAGCTTTAGCTCAGCAGGTGGAGCAGCTGAAATATAATGGTTGGAGCAGCCGTAGATCGGGAGTGGAACATCTGTAGCTCAGTGGTTGGATTGGCTGTAGTGGGTGGAGCATGTGCAGTTCAGTGGGTTGAGTGGTTGCATTGGGTAGAAAAGCATCTAGTGGGTGCACCCAGTGGGTGCAGCCCGGTGGGTGCAGTGGATGAGTTAACTGTAGGTCATTGGGTGGAAGGGGTGCAGCGGTTGCAGTGGATACAGCAGCAGCAGCTCTTGATGGAGCAGTTGTAGATTATTGGGCGGCGAGGTTACGGCGGGTGGGATGGCTTTAGATCAATGGGTAGAGCGGTTGCAGTGAGTGGAGCAGCTGTAGCTCAGTGGGTGGAGCAACCGTAGGTAAGAGGGTGGAGCAGCTGTAGCTGAGTTGGTGAAGCAGCTATAAATTAGTGGGTAAAAATTGTGGCTGGGGGGAGCAGCTTTAGATGAGTGGGTGTAACAGCTGTATCTCAGTGTTTGGAGCAGTCGTAGTGAGGTGGGTGGAGCAGCTATAGCTCAGTGGTATGAGCATGTGCAGTTTAATTGGTGGAGTGGCTGCAGTGGGTGTAGTGGTTACATTGGGTGGAGCAGCTGCAGTTAAGTGTGTGGAGCTACTGTAGCTCAGTGGGAGACGAGGCTGAGTATCAGTGGGTGGAACAGTTTTTGCTCATTATTTTGAGTGGGTGCAGTGGTTTCAGCTGATGGAGCAGCCATAGCTCAGTTGGTGGAGCAGCTGCAGTTCTCTGGTTGGAGTGGTTGCAATCGGTGGGTCAGCTGTAGATCAGTCGGTGGAACAGCGATAGATCAGTGGGTGGAGTGGCTTCACAGGGTGGAGTGGTTGCAGTGGGTTGAGCAGCTATAGATCAGTGGTAGGAAAAGCTGTATCTCAGTGGGTGAAGCAGCTGTAATTCAGTTGATGGAGCAGCTGTAGATTAGTGGTTGGAGTGGTTACAGTGGGTGGAGCAGCTGTAGATCAGTGGTTGGAGTGGTTACAGTGGGTGGAGCAGCTGTAGATTAGTGGTTGGAGTGGTTACAGTGGGTGGAGCAGCTGTCGATCAGTGGTTGGAGTGGTTACAGTGGATGGAGCAGCTGTAGATTAGTGGTTGGAGTGGTTACAGTGGGTGGAGCAGCTGTCGATCAGTGGGTGGAACAGTTGTAGCTCAGTGGGTGGAGCAGCCATAGCTCAGTGGACGGAACAGCTGTAGCTCTGTGGGTCGAGCAAATGCAGTTCGTGGGTGGAGTGGTTACAGTGAGTCGAGTAGCTATAGTTCAGTGGGTGAAGCAGGTTCAGTTCTCTGGGTGAAGTGATGGCAGTGGTTGGGGCGCCTGTTGATCAGTCAGTGGAACTGCTATAGATCAGTGGGTGGAGTGGTTGCAGTGGGTGGAGCAGCTGTAGCTCAGTGGATGAAACAGCTGTAGATCAGTGGATTGAATGGCTGTAGATCAGTGGTTGGAACAGTTGTAGCTCAGTGGGTGGAGTGGCTGCAGTGGGTGGAGTGGTTGTAGTTGGTGGAGCAAAGATTGAGAATCTGCACTTAATAATAATATTAATAATACATTATATTTATAACGCATTTTACATTTGGATCAAATCTCAAAGTACTTCAAGGTAAAAGCAGATAAAAGCATCAATAAAAAATATAATAATAAATAATTTAATAACTACCCACTTAAGTGGGTGGAGTAGTTGCAGGAGCCGCAGCACAGTGGGTGGAGCAGCTGCAGTTTAGTAGGTGAATTGGTTGCACTGGGTGGGGCGGTCTTCTCTGTGTCGGGATTCAGGGTTCAGGACACGCTTCTTACGTCCTTACCCAGGGAAGATGCAGCAGGTCCGTGGAATCATCCACAGACCAGATGTTCCTCTGTGAAGCTGAGATGTTCCTCTGTGAAGCTGAGATGTTCCTTGTTGTAGCTGAGATGTTCCTCTGTGAAGCTGAGATGTTCCTCTTTGAAGCTGAGATGTTCCTCTGTGAAGCTGAGATGTTCCACTGTGAAGCTGAGATGTTCCTCTGTGAAGCTGAGATGTTCCACTGTGAAGCTGAGATGTTCCTCTGTGAAGCTGAGATGTTCCTCTGAGAAGCTGAGATTTTCCACTGTGAAGATGAGATGTTCCTCGTTGTAGCTGAGATGTTCCTCTGAGAAGCTGAGATGTTCCACTGTGAAGCTGAGATGTTCCTCTGTGAAGCTGAGATGTTCCACTGTAATGCTGAGATGTTCCTCTGTGAAGCTGAGATGTTCCTCTGTGAAGCTAAGATGTTCCTTGTTGTAGCTGAGATGTTCCTCTGTGAAGCTGAGATGTTCCACTGTGAAGCTGAGATGTTCCATTGTGAAGCTGAGATGTTCCTCTGTGAAGCTAAGATGTTCCTCTGTGTAGCTGAGGTGTTCCTCTGAGAAGCTGAGATGTTCCTCTGTGAAGCTGGGATGTTCCACTATGAAGCTGAGATGTTCCTCTGTGAAGCTGAGATGTTCCTCTGTGAAGCTGAGATGTCCCCCTGTGAAGCTGAGATGTCCCCCTGTGAAGCTGAGATGTTCCTCTGTGAAGCTAAGATGTTCCTCTGTGAAGCTAAGATGTTCCTCTGTGTAGCTGAGATGTTCCTCTGAGAAGCTGAGATGTTCCTATGAGAAGCTGAGATGTTCCTCTGAGAAGCTGAGATGATACTCTGAGAAGCTGAGATGTTCCTCTGAGAAGCTGAGATGTTCCTATGAGAAGCTGAGATGTTCCTCTGAGAAGCTGAGATGTTCCTCTGAGAAGCTGAGATGTTCCTCTGTGAAGCTGAGATGTTCCTCTGTGAAGCTGAGATGTTTCTCTGTGAAGCTGAGATGTCGAAACAAGTCTCCAAAGAAATCATCCTGGAGTTGTTGGACCTGAAAACGACAGTCATGAACGTGTTTCTGACATTGAGCTCCTTCGTTAGGGCTAAGGGCCAAGGATTGGCTGTCAGCATGTTGTTTACGTCCAGGTGGACATAAACAACATGCTATAAGATGTTTAAGCTTGACTCATGGCAGATTTTAATTCTTTGTCTCTTCATCCAGGATCAGGAGGAAGCACAACGACAAGGGGACCCTGCTCGAAATGGAGCGATGTGGACTGAAGTGTTCCTTCACCTGGTGAACTGCAGAAAACAAGCAACCACGAGGACGACGGAAAAGCCGGCAGGCGGAGGAGGCGGTGGAGGCGTGGTGGGATTGGTGTCAGAGGAGAAGGTGGTATGGGTGGGGGGACATTTGGGATGGCGACTGGAAACGAGAGCAATGAAGGGCCTGCTGGGCCCATGGTGGCCGTGTTGGCCACCACAGGAGGTCTGGTAGCAGAGAGTCCCTCCTCTGCAGCCTCCACCTACATCAAACTGGTGCTGCTGGGACTGATCATCTGCATCAGCCTGGTGGGCAACCTGGTGGTGTCTCTGCTGGTTCTACGGGACCGGGCCCTGCACAAAGCACCTTACTACTTCCTGTTGGACCTGTGCCTAGCAGACACCATCCGCTCGGCCATCTGCTTCCCCTTTGTTCTGGTGTCTATCAAGAATGGCTCGGCCTGGACCTACAGCGTGCTGAGCTGCAAGGTGGTGGCCTTCATGGCGGTGCTCTTCTGCTTCCACGCCGCTTTCATGCTCTTCTGCATCAGCGTAACGCGCTACATGGCCATCGCACACCACCGCTTCTACTCAAAGCGCATGACCTTCTGGACGTGCGTGGCGGTGGTGTGCATGGTGTGGACGCTGTCCGTGGCCATGGCGTTCCCGCCCGTGTTTGACGTGGGCACATACAAGTTCATCCGCGAGGAGGACCAGTGCATCTTTGAGCATCGCTACTTCAAGGCTAACGACACGCTAGGCTTCATGCTAATGCTAGCTGTGCTCATTCTGGCCACACAGGTCGTCTACATGAAGTTACTCTTCTTTGAGTACAAGCACCGCAAGATGAAGCCCGTCCAGATGGTGCCGGCCATCAGTCAGAACTGGACCTTTCACGGGCCTGGAGCTACTGGCCAAGCAGCAGCTAACTGGATTGCGGGTTTTGGCAGGGGGCCGATGCCGCCCACTCTGCTGGGGATTCGGCAGAACTTGCACAACCAGAACCGCCGCCTGCTGGGCATGGAGGAGTTCAAAGCGGAGAAGCAGCTGGGCAGAATGTTCTACGTGATCACCCTGCTGTTCCTGGTGCTCTGGTCTCCGTACATCGTGGCGTGCTACTGGAGGGTGTTTGTCAAGGCGTGCACAATCCCACATCGGTACCTGTCCACCACCGTGTGGATGAGCTTCGCCCAAGCGGGGGTCAACCCCGTCATCTGCTTCTTCCTCAACAAAGACTTGAAGAAAGGGCTCCTGACCCACCTGCCGGCCTGCTGCAGGACTAAACCTCATCTGCCACCAGAGCCTTACTGCGTCATGTGAGAAGAACCGAGGACACACAGCCTGACTTATGGTGGTCTCTGATTCAGTACATCTGCACTGTAAAAAAAAAATACAAATAATCCATGTGTTTATACTGAAATAACAGCAGCTGTCGTTGCCAGACTTTCTTTGTTGAAATACGTTGTAACACAACAAAGAATATTCGTTAATTAATTCATTATCCAAAACCATTTCTCCTGTTTAGGGTCACGGGGGCTGGAACCAATCCCAGCAGACATTAGGCGAGAGGTGTGCTTCAGCAGCGTATCACAGGGCTGACACATTGAGACATTCAATCCTACGGGGAAAAAACCCCCCGGATATTCTGTAAACCTCTTTACAAGGACTTTGATAAAGTGACAATAAGTTCCAAAAAACAGAAATTAGTAATTAACAGTAATTCACAAATACACCATATTTCAAACATCTTTAGAAATGATTTGATGTTCCTGCTCAATTAAAAGTTTTTACTGTTAATTTTATTGTACATACCAGCAAAAAATCTGTAATTCAGTCAGAATTATAATTTAATAGTAATAACTTGTTATTATTTAATTTTCTTTTTCTCAGAAATTTGTGTTTTTACTGTAAAATTCTTACTTCTACATATTTTGACTATCAGTAAATAAAGTAATTTACTGTTACTGTACTCATTTACAGTGATTCACTGTTTCTACTACTGTTTTGAATTTTACACTCTTGTTTTTTACTG
The DNA here is from genome assembly GCA_037951165.1 of Lophius americanus. NCBI lineage: Eukaryota > Metazoa > Chordata > Actinopteri > Lophiiformes > Lophiidae > Lophius > Lophius americanus. The sequence goes on along the minus strand of JBBDHG010000083.1, from coordinate 1,952,798 downwards.
TAATTTTAGCAATTTATTTAGCTTTTTATTTTTTACGGCGTAGTTTATTATCTATTTATAATATTATCATTCATCTATTAGTTTGAATTTATTGTAATCTACAGTTTATTTCATGTAAAGTCCTTGTAAACAGGTTTACAGTGTATCTTTGTTTTTCATGGTATTTTACCGTAATGTGTTTCTACAAGGTCAACCTTTCTTTTACCGTAAGAATTCTGGAAACCACAGCTGCCGTTACTTTACTGTAAATTTTACTGGATTTTTTTTACAGTGTGGGTTTAAAGGAATGGATCTGAACTGATGAGTGGAATGGGAATGATGGACATGTTTTTCCATCTGTCAACACGTTTTTAGTTGTTTTGCCAAAGAACATGGAGTCAGACCTTTGATAGTGAGGAGAGTAAATAATAATAATAATTATAGTAATGTATGTAATAACTTTGGAATACTTCGGAAAATGAGTCAGACATCATCAAAGTGAGCAGATAGACGATAGAAGATAATAAATCAGTCATGGTTGACACAAAGAATGTTTGTTTTCCTCTCAGCGGCCAGACCAGATCAGTAAAAGCATCCTCTGAATGGACCACATGAAAATGGTGGTGGGTATCCATGGCAACCTGATGTAGGATGTGAAAAAACGTCAGTGCATTATTTTGCGACAATAAAAACAACCTTTGAAGTCTAAATGGAAACTGAATGATCAGACAGGATTAAAGCCTTGATTCAAAATGAAGTTGTTTCAAATGGGAAGGAATCAGTATCATACTTATACTAATATAAAGAACTGAAATCAGAACAAAGACAGCGTTTTAATGTTTTTTCCCCTCAGACTGTGATTTTTGTAAATATTTGGTTGACGCCAGCAGTTGGCCTCGAAACAAGTCAAGCAGATGTCAGTTTCTGAGTCCTAACAGTCGCTAGCTGAGGTGGGCTAACAGCTTGCAGGCTAATGACTGGCGGGCTAACGGCTGAAGGGTTAACGGATGGCGGGCCGATGGCTGGAGGGTTAACGGCTGGCGGGCCGATGGCTGGAGGGTTAACGGCTGGCGGGCCGATGGCTGGAGGGTTAACGGCTGGCGGGCTACAGTTGGGAGGATAGATTTAGTAAAGTGGTCTGTGTGACCGGATGATCCGCTGTTTCATCAGCAGGTCAAACTCAACGTTATCGGCTTCAGACCCGGTTTAGTTTATCGGCAGCAACATAGTTCTGACCACGCCGCATTTTAAGACCAAATCTCACACGCGCACACGCACCCTCAGACACACATACACAAACACGGGAACACACACACACACATATACAAATATGCACACATCCACATAAACACGCACACACACTGACAGTTTGTTAACTTTCCACTAAATGATTACAAGCAGTGACATGAACACTTTTGACCAGGAGTGACTCAAAAAGGGTGGGCCCAGATTCATCTTCAGTCTTCGGTTCTGTTTATGTTCAACTCATTTTCCATTCTGAGAATGAAAACCCTCCCTGTTGGATTGTTACGGGCTATTTTAGTTCTGCACACCTCGCAGAGATAGATTACTAATCTTTGACCTGAAGCAGACTGTAAGAGACGTTTCTCTGTTACAGAAACTGAAAGGTTCTGACCCGATTCTTTGAACTTCATGAAGCTGGAGTTAACCTGATCTACTGATGCTGGACGAGTTTAACCTGACCCTTATCTCAGAGCCCACCTTTAAAGACCTTCTCTCCAGCGCCTCCTGTAGGAATGTAGACCAGCACTGATTTTGAGTTACAACATCAGCGTCGGTGGTTTTTTACAGTACCACACCTCCATCATTAAATACTGTGATTAAATCAACATTGTTGACAAACAAAGATGAGATGAAAATAAAAGCTTCATCATAACTTCTCCTCTTTTCCTGCATTTTATTTCCCTTTTATGTTTATCTGTTGATATTATTTTATACGTATATATATATATATATATATATATATATATATATATATATGAAATAAAAAGCTGATTTCTTAGAAAAGATTAAAATGTCAAGACTTTTTTAACTGACTAAACCAAACTTCAATACTTAATTTGACTAAAATAAATGCAAACAACATAAAGTTGGACTTAAGAAACAAAATCGTCAATTAAAAAAAAAAGAATGTGACGATCAAATCATCACATTACTGTTGTCTTTTATTCCTCTATTAAAAACATTTTGATTCTGTTTCAGAGTTAGATAAGAGAGTAGTTACATTAATTAGTGGTTAAATAAGTTAATAATTTAGTAATGACGTTTGTGGAGGGACACAGAAGAGAGGAAAACCAGAAAGGTGTGAGATGTTGGCAATGAGGTAAACACTGAAAAATACTTTCTTGACTAAAATAAGAAACGGTGTAAATCTGAACGAGGGAGGAATACTAATCTCTCTTCACCGTTAATTAAAACCTAATAAACAGCATGTACTTAGATTAATGAGTCTGAGTTTGGTAAGCCTGACATTCATGATCCAGGTTTAACAGATGGTACTGATGCAGCAATGTCGGTGTTTTTTTTTCATTTATTACTACGTTTAATCTAACAACCCGGTTTGCTGGATAATGATGACACATCTGGATAAAGTAAATTCAAAAGATCATTTTTTAGTGCATCATCCATCATCATCATCATCCTCTGCAGCATCTGAGTCGGCGCTGCTGTTCAGAAATGAACAACAAAACACCTTCAAGGTCATCATTTCATTTATTATCAACTAGATGGATAAAATGATTTGTTCACTCTATTTCAGCTGAATATTTTTATCGGTGTTAACCACTAAAAATCCACAAATCACCGACATGCTGCTCGGTAACACAAGTCTGAATGGAACACAGGATAAATTAACCCTTAATTTGCTAATTCCTTCAGGATCAATAAAGTTTTATCTTATCTCAACTTATCTCTTCAGCTTTCTCATCATCAGTGTGTTTTATTTAACGGTTTTCTTTCCTGCCGACTCCTTCCAGCTTGTATTTCGTTGTTAAGGGAAAAGTTCTCAGACATTCTGAACTTTTTGTTTTATTTTTTGTTATCAAACCTAATCGGCAAAGACAAAACTCTGATGTAACCGAGGGGTTAATTTATAAACTGCGTACACTTGTGGAAATAAAAATGACAAGTCCAGAGACTTTATGGACGGTACCGCTCGCCGTACGAGGCGGCGGCCCGCACTCCTCTCTTTTATAAAGTCCAGTCAGAGCAGCCAACTTATTAGTATTACAATTTAACTTATTACATATCAGCCAACTTCACATCCGCTCTACCCTTCAAGATAAAAGCACTTCCATAGACCGGTAACAGAACGTCAATCGGATTGTTTTCATTAGCCATTGACATAAAACAAATAGGTTACAGTGATAAACATATTTCACATTGTGAAATATCAAATTGGTAAAGGAAAATCTATGGAGAACCTGGAGTCCCTTAAAATAAAAAAAAATAAAATCTTTTGCTCACAAGCGTTATCTTGATACAAATAAAGATGCAAAACAGTCAACATACCACAGAATATAGAATATGGATATATAACCTATTTATGGCATAAACATGCTCATGTTTCCTGTTGCTTAATGTATTTTCAGTGCTCTTATTATGAAGGATTACAGTGGAAGTAAAGTTAGTTGGCATTGTGCTCCGTTCTCCTGGCGCTGTTAATTAAACTAATTAATGATAATAATAATACATTTAATTTATAATGCACTTTACATTTGGATTAATTGTACATTTGGAAGTGAAAATAAAACTTTTTCAGCCCAAATAATCTTATACACACAAGATAAAAAATGTTTTATCTCAAGGGACTTAAGGTGCTCCGTATTTACAGTGCATCACATCTGATAGAACACCAGTTTAAGATCATTCCAGTAATAAAAAAAAGAACAGTGAAACAGTTATAAGATCATTTATTAACATTTAGGAAAGTGAAGCACCATGGAGCATAAAACTATAACGGTGAAATATAAACATCTGAGACATCATCAGTCAACTGACAGCAGACAGAAAACCATCACAGCCCCTCCCTCCACGCTCAGGGTTAACTGGTTCAGATTTTCCTTCTCCTCCTCACACACACAGCTGAAGGGCTTCTTCCTCACCGAGGGTTAAAGGTCATGGCATAGTGCAGAATGTTGCTGAGTCGTTCCTGATGCTGGACTGCTGGAGGAAACGTGTGGAAACATCGTGAAGGAACTTCTGCAGTCAGGTGGGAGCCGACTCTGTGACAGAGCTCAGGTAATCCACTGATGTGGTCTTCACCTCTCCATAGATGAAAAACCTTGCATTCTGGGGTGGAGATCTTTATTCATAGTTTGATGCAAACTCAAGGACCTGCTCTGACATTATTTATATATATGTGCCCCCCCCCCTTTTTAAAAAGGAAAAACCATCCCGACCAAAGTCACAACGGACCTTAAAGTGGTGAGAACTCTGTGCAAGAATCTGTTTCTGCGTCTCTGCTGCTTCAACAAGTCAACATTAACAGGAAGCCAGAGATTTTTTAAAAATCACATCTTAACTTTATGCACATTATTGAAAATGTGTTTATCAGCGATGATAAATACTTTATAGATGAAGTCAAAGTCATGCCTTTTCAGTAAAGCGGGAGTGGCGATAGCAGACGTCTTCCTGTTTCCAGTAAAAACCAGAAGAATGGACGCTAACATCACTAATTGGACAAAGTAAGAGCTTTTATTTTTCTATCTCTATGGCGCCTAGCTGCGAAGGAATCGTTAATCCCCAACAAACTCCCATGAGGCTGAGACGGGAAAATGCAGATGTGAATCTGAAGACTAGGGAATACATATTTCTTGGCAAATGAAATCAAACTTCTCCAGCCTTGGTTTGTGGAACGAGTGTTCCAGCTGACCCTCTACCCAGCTCATCTTGAGGGACAATGAGGTGTTCTCAGGTCACATGGGATAAGTGAGCAGGTTCTGGTGCAGCATCTACAGTGATGCAGCCCTTCTGTCAGAGCATCCTGGTCCAGAGAGAGCTGAGCAGTGAGGCAAAGCTCTAGGTCTCAGACTGACTGCTGACCCAGTCAAAAAGTTGGAGGTTGGGTGAGCAGATCTGGACGGAGCTCAGAGTAGAGTTAGGAGGTAGTTAAGGTGGCATCTGTCACTGTGAGCAGAGCCCAGGGCTGGAATGGAGGACAAGAGGAGAGAAACTCTGAGTCCAAGTGCCGAAACTCTGAGACAAAGATCTTTATAAAACTCTATATATAACTATAAAAATCTCGATAAAATGTATGGAATGTTGCTGGAGTTACTTTCAGAAGAGCCCCGAGAGAAGACAAACCAGTGAAGGAAGATGAAGGTCATAACTGGAAAACATGAAGGTCACATCAGGCTGGACAGCATCGGGTCTGAACGCTGATGGAGATGTTCCAACATAGAGTAGACAGAGTACAGTTTGCAGCTAGAAGATATTTTTGGAGAATAAAGCTGTCAGTTTATGACCATAAAGTATAGATTTTAGACTGTGCATTGGAGGAGAAATATCATATTAGTGCTGACGGCATCAGAATGCGGAGCATCTGTGGTTTAATGTAGCTTTGACCGATGAAGAAATATTGAATCTCGAGGCGCATGAACATAATAATAAACATTAGAGCTTTGAAGAGGTTTCTTCAAACAGTGTGTCAGTTCTGAACAGAGAAACTGACAGATGTGGAGGTGGTGGTCTCCAGTGCGTGGGCTGATGGGAAACTGGCTCCTCCTCCCGATAAGACAGAAACAGAAAAAAAGTCCAGGATTTCCATACATGAGTTTTACGTTTAGAAATCCTTGTGGCAAATGTTTTATGCTGATGTGAAAAGTCAATAATGACCTTCATCACAGGTGACTGGGACACTGGTAAAAATGAGCAAACTGAAGAAGTCAAAGAGCTGAAGTTGCTCAGACTTAACCTGTGAGTGTTCTCTGAATTCTGTGCCGTGGTTTCAGAGGAGACGTGGAGAGATCGGACCCCCGGACATACAAAATGAAAACATCAACGGTTTCAGATAGAAGGTGTGATGAACCTAAACGGACGGTTTCACTTTCACAAAGGTGTTTCCAGGAGAGATGCTGAGAGATGCTGCTAATCATTCTCTTCTTCTTCCTTTAAAAAGATATACTACTAAGTATTTCCCATCATGTTCACATTTTAAAAAAATATGGTAAAATTCAACTTTCGTAGAAAAATAAGAAAAAAAAAGCCTAAAAAAATATGTACAATTTTCCAAATTTTTACACTAACGGTGGCGGCGTGTTCCTGGTCAGAAGAGATATTTCCGACACGAATCTGATCCACAGCGACATTCCACCCTGATCCTCTTCTTGGGAGAACTGTTGAGTCCAGCTAGACTGAAACTGGAATCCATTTTGGTGCTTTCTGTGTCGACTGGATCAACTGGGAAACAGACCAGAGGAGATTTAGTGACATTAAAACCCACCAGTGATGAACCGTCAGATTACAGTGTGGTGAACACCAGGGTGTCCTGTGATTGACAGGTATCCTGTAATGGTACCTCTTATAGTTAGTGCTGCCCATGCACGACTGAACCCACGGGCCTCACCAGCTTTTAGTGTAGTTTAAATGTATTACTGCACTTAAATGTCAAATCACTTCGCTGCTAATATGCAAATGGTGGAAATATCAATTGATTTTATTCCTTTATTATTTATGGTAGACAGTATTTCTATCTCTGATGCGGTCTGATTGACTGAATGTTGACTGGACTAATCTTTATCTATAGCGTTTTTAGAACAGCACACTAAATACCAATATTACTGTTTCCTTGTCTTCAACAGAAACACTCAGCAGCCTTCAAAACTACATTAGGCAGGTGGTTTTAATGTTTTGGCAAATCGGCATATGTACTGAATCTATTAATATTGTGATGTGGTCCAATGTGTGATGAATAAAAACGATCTATGATCTTAAGTATTCAATCGGTTCTTCAACCAGTGAGAGATTAGAGGCTCAGGAACTCAGAGGGGGCGGGGCAACTCTCAGTGACAGTTAGACACGAGCTGATAACAAGGCATCGCCTCAACGTTTTATTTAAGTTGGTGAAAAGTGAGTAAGAAGTACATGGCTCAGTTCACACTACTTCTCCAAATTGGCTCATGTTGACCTCCATCCCCTCAAGGTCATCCAATCACCATGGATCAGTAACATGAGACAATTTTAAAAACAAAGAAACACTCAAACTATCCCTCTACAGCCGGTTTCACAATGACTTACTCTGCATCTTGTAGTCAAAGGTAATCTCCTCCCCTGCCCGGATAGATCGTGTGGAAAACAGAGCGATCCTGGGGAGCCTATCGTCGATGTTGTTGATGAAGACGTTAAACACCTGCAGGTTGGGGTTACACTGCCGGAGGAGAAGAAGAAAACGGAGCAGAATAAGATGGAGCGAGTCAGGAGAAGAACATGAAGCGAGTCAGAAGAGGAATGTGGAGCGAGTCAGAAGAAGTAAACGGAGGAGGTCCGAGTTAGAACATTGAGCGAGTCAGAAGAAGAACATGAAGCGAGTCAGAAGAAGAACATGGAACGAGGCAGAAGAAGAACATGGAAAGAGTCAGAAGAAGAACATGGAACGAGTCAGGAGAAGAACATGAAGCGAGTCAGAAGAGGAATGTGGAGCGAGTCAGAAGAAGTAAACGGAGGAGGTGCGAGCTAGAACATTGAGCGAGTCAGGAGAAGAACATGGAGTGAGTCAGAAGAAGAACATGGAACGAGGCAAAAGAAGAACATGGAACGAGTCAGAAGAAGAACATGGAACGAGTCAGAAGAAGAACAAGGAGCGAGTCAGAAGAAGAACAAGGAACGAGTCAGAAGAAGAACAAGGAGCGAGTCAGGAGCTTCTCTTCATCTGCAGTCCATCATCTGAAGGAATGTGTAAAACTGTCTCTGACCTGAGGAGAAACCTCTGAAGACACTAACAAACTTAGAATAATGATTTATACATACAGACAGATTGACAGTCATTAAAGATGACGGTGAATAAAGGCAATATGATACTCAAAAGTGTGTTTTATTTTTAATGGATTTTTTTCAGTTAAAACAAACGTTTTCTTTTCCTTTACATTAAAATGGAAAAAAACTCTGTGGTTGTAAATCTGCAGAGGGGGCGGGCCCTCTTGTTGTGCTGCCATGTTTGTACGGTAGACAAGAAGGGACCAACTGAACTCTGGTTGTAGAAAGGACTGTTCATATTTTCAGGCTGAAGTGGCAGAAAGACCAAAATAGAATTTCCTTTCTTATAAAAAGTCTTTACACATAAGTTCCTACCGCTGCCGAGGAATGAGGCACAAAAACATCACCATAGTTAGAATGAGGTCATATTTGTCTTTTTTAACGATAGCGAAATAAATGTTCTGAATGTATTGGTTATTAAATATTGTGATATTTCACAATTATTTTGTTGTAAATATTAATAAATGTGATTCATTTAGATTCATGAATTACAAAGCACGTAATTAATATTAAAAAGTCATAAGTCTTGTAAGTAATTATTTTTCACCTCTGCCCCGGTTATGTTTTCACTCCTGTGAGTTTGTCTGTTTGTTAGCTGGGTTACAGAAAAACTACAGGACAGATTAGCATTTAAAATAAAACCAAAGCAAACATAAAGATTTCAGATTTCTCTATTAATGTCTGAGTTACTGCTAGCCTCTATGTCAACCAACTCTAAGACAACTCCGACAAACTCTCTGAGTATCTCTCAATACTGTGTAGCCATCGTCTCCTTCACCTTCCGCTTCAGTGTCTCTGTTCAGCCCACTGAGTCGCCGACTCAGTCCACAGGGTTGAACATAAAAACAGGGGCACAGCTCACAGGTGGAGGTGCTTTCTAATGCTGGCTTGGTATATGGAGATAGCAGGTGTGAACAGGCTCTTGCAGTGACCTTTCACCCAAGCGTTATTTCTCTACACAGTTTGAAGAGATCTAACCAGTCACGAAAGGTGCACACGTCAGTGTAATTCTAGTGCTGATGCCAAAACCGGATAAATGGGGAGGGTTGCGTCAAGAATCTATGGATAATTGGGTGTGGGGACCCCGAAAGGGAACAACCGAAAGACGAAGAAGCAGTTCGAAGACACTTACGCTGTGGTTGACAAAGTGGGAGATGTTTCCTTGATGAGCAGCGTCCACCGTGTAGACGTCTTCCACATAGTCCAGGTCAAACAGGTAGGTGGAGCCCTGACGGTCGTAGATGTGACCCCTTCTCTCTGCTTCATCTGTGGTGATGATCTGGAGGACATGGAAGAAATCTCTCAGTGTGTTTAGGTTATTGGTGGATGCAACAGAAAAAAATGACAAATTCAAAAATCACATCTGTAGAGTTAAGACTCAGACTCAAGAGGACTGACTGCAGTCAGAGATTAGTACTCTTTTCATTAGAATGTTCTCCTTGTCGAAAAAAAAAAGCATGTTGTGATTGTTTGTGTACTGACTTATGTTTTTGACTTTGCTGATAACAAACATTTGCAGCATCACGCGGCTTCATAAAATCAAAATCAAATACGCCCGATAGTAAATAAACCTCTTGACTTTGACTACAGATAAAGTCAAGTGTTGTTCTGGACATTCTACATGAACATGATGCAATAATTCCATCATTACTAGTAAATTAAATTACACTGGAGTCATTTATCCACAGAAGCAGTCGACTGAAGGCGACCACATAGAACCGATGTCAGTAGAACAGCTGACTTCACTGATTGGGCGGAGCTTATTTTGGAACGTAATCTGTGGCGTTTTATTGCACCTGCTCGGTTATGAAGGTTATCGTTTTAGCTATTTTTGGGAGTAATTTGTATATTTGCGTATATTTGGTAGGTGAATCGTTAGGTCATAAGCTGTTTGGTGAGAATACAGCATTTGTTCCTTAAGGAAATACTGTATCTTTGTTTACGTTTTTTTTTCCTTCCGTACTGCTGCCTTTTCTGGATAGATGATTATGTATAAAGATTTTTTGCTAAAATTAAAAAAATAAAAGAATTCCAATTCTGTCCTGTTCTACTTTGTCTTTTTCACCAACCGCATAAAAGAACTTCCTTACCCAGGACAGAGTAGCGTTTGAGTGAACATGAGCCACACAGACCATTTAAAACCGGACGAGGATTAAGAACATCAGCTACTGTGGGGACAGAAACTCTCTGCTGTTGCTGCTTCCTCCTTATCTGTGTACGTACCTCTTAGAGATTTTAATCTCTAAGAGGATCTGACCTGCTGAAATAAAGAATATAATATACTTAAGACTCTTTAGGACTTCTATTATTAATGAGTTTTTCCACGTTTGGAAACCAAAAACCCATAAATGACGGGGGCGAGAGGTGGTTCATGATGGAGTCCTACCTCGCCCACGTACTCCATGACAAACGTGTTCTTCTTGATGTGCTGCAGAGTGCGGACCCCCCAGCCTCGGCCGTTCTCCGTCCTGAAGATGCAGAGGTCGAACTGGATGCCCTTCTGCACCACTCTGTTGGGGCATTCCGGGCCACAGTTGCACTGGGAGTTACACTCGTAAATGGGCTGACCCGGTCGGAGCCGGACCTGCCCCCTGTCGTTGTACGCCATGCGGTGCAGCGAGGCCCCAGCACAGCAGCCGTTCACTGGCTCCTCTAAACAGTTCTTACACTCGCAGCCCACCGCCATCTCGTCCAACACGATGCCCTGGCCAACTTTGTAGTTGTTAATATAGGTGAAGTTCTTAGGAGGGCCCTCAAAGTCCACATCATTCACAACAAAAATGCGACTCGGGTGGTTGCGGGTTTGGTTCAAGTGGGCCTCCCAGCGCTGCAGACTCTGTCGGACTTTGGCTTTCTGGGTTATAAACCACGCAACCTCCTTATCCAGCTTTTTCGGGGTGCAGCGTCTCTTGTGTCGCCTCAGCTCCCGGTCCAGGTCCTGGTGGAACTGCTTCATCAGTTTTGGACATTTGAGGTTCCTCTTTGGTTCCCAGGTGTTGTCTGACTCTGGGTACCCCCTCCACTTCACCAGATAGAACTCCTCCTCCTAGAAAACACACCAGAGCCAAGTGAGACTCTTTCTCATGAATACATCTTGTACTGAATGACAACACTGATGGAGACGTTAGTATTAATGCGTTGTACAATTATGTCATCCCTGAAAAGTGGGGGATGTGATGAAATCGTCACCGATGCTGCATATGCTTTAGGATAATGTATACTTTATTGATCATATAAAGCCATTCACAGTACAACATAGAAAAATTATTTCTCTGCATTTGACCCATCCCTGAGGGAGCAGTGGGCGGCCCCTTTGAAGCGCCCGGGGAGTTAGGGTTTTAGGGTCTTGCTCAAGGACCCTACGACAAGACCCTGCTGGGATTTGAACCGGCTACCTTCCAATCTTCACATTGGGAGACGGCTGCTCTACCCTCTAAGCTACAGCTGCACCAAAAACTAGTTCATGGATCATTTTCAGATTTTATACTACCATTGACCATTTTCCCACAGTGTATTAAACAGATGGTGTCACTGGATATTATGATAACAGTTAAGAAATCCCTTCACCAAAACCTCAGGTCTCAGTTCGTCAGAATTTCAGATTATAACAGGTCAAATTCAAATAAACCACAGTTTAAATACCATTTAGCCAACCACAGAGTCAATCTCTCTGTCTCTGTATGAATCGCAATATAGAATCACTTCCTGTGATTTTCAGTCCCTAACAAAATTTAGTACACAATTGAGCCAGAGTGATTCTCTTACCACAATCAAAGACGGGTTATGAGGGTCAGCGACTTTTAGTATTCCCAAAGTGAGTCAGGGTGATCCTTCACACAAAAATAAAGATAGCCTGTATAAAGTATAATAAATATATTCTAAATAAAAAAAAAAAAATACATTATGCAAGTCCTACATTTTTTTTTGCATGGAATGTAAAAATAGGAAGTTTGTTATATATTGCGAAACATAACGCAACATGCCAGATAAAAAAATCTCAATATATCACAAGACAAAAATTCACCGCAATAGCAAATACTAGAATTTATATTATAAAACATTTATACTTGGGAGTCCGTATAATGATTGTTATGCAAAACATTGCAAAATTATGCTGCATGTTTTTCTTTACCACACCTCACACACAGCTCATTAGCATCAGGTCTGAACTGTGATCTCGCTGAAATGTGTTTTCCATTGAGGGGGTATATTGTATTCAACTTGCAGTAAAACTTTTGCAAAAACTACACATAACGTTTCCAGTATCCACACTTCTGTCTGATCCCTTTTTAAATGTAGGCATTTGGCATCAACTGTCATGATAGAGAGCATTCAATCAACATTCGTTTTAGAATATTTCTTTTTCCTGCTTGCTAATTAAGTGATAAAAACGAAGTGCTGCTCTAAGAACAACTGTTAAACCACTGTTCTTACCTTCGTCTTCTTGTAGTCGCACAGGAATTCCACCTCGTAGTCGTTGATGTTGGTTCTGATCACGCCAAGGTCTTTACAGCGAAGCTTTTCTCTGCGACACAGAGCCTCCAGCTCCTCCAAGGACATCTTACAGGGCAAGCTGCACCACCGCAGCTCCAGCGCCACAACCTCCTCTGAAGGTGGGTAGGGGAATTCTGGAGAAATGCAGGAGAGTCCTTATTCTCAAACGTACGTTACTAAACACAGACCACCTCCAAAGAAACAGAAAAAGTCAAAACAACCGACTGCTCTACGTTTAAATTGAAGAAAAAAAGCATCATACAGAATCTTTAAAAAAAAAAAAATATTAATAATAACAGTTTGAAATAATCAATGACATCCTTACAATAGTGATAACGTTTGTCAACCATCATAACAGACGACCATTTTTAATCATTAGAGCAGGGGGCATGACATCACAAAGTGAAAGATTTCAAGACTTATTTCACAAGTTTGAAGTTAACAGCTAAAGCTTAAAGTTAAAAGCCCCGACAGACTGCATAGACAGACTTATGAGCATGATAAAGGGTCCTTCATATCCATTAACCAAATTATAAGTTGAACTGACTTCTAAGTGAAGATACTTTTATCAACTAATTGTGTAATTTCTGTTGCGAGACTAAAACCTTTAGTTATGAGGTAATGTGATTACTTATTGCTGATAAGTATTTTACCCTATAGGACCATCACAGCCTGTTCATCTCTGTCCTGCTATGAACATCAGCTTGTTTACAGCTTTTAAACATTGTACAGATAATACAAGAAGCTTTACAAATAGCTTAAGTTTATAATAAGTAGGAGAATTTTCTCAACAAATAAAGAAACACAATACATGAACGGGAAGTATATTGAAACTGTAATCTCAAAAGTAACTAGTACCTTTTACAGTACTACAGTTGTCAAGACAGGCGTAGTAAAGTAGAAATTACAAAGCAGAATAAAATGGAAATACTCAAGTTAAGCAAAAGTACTTGGAATTCGTACTTGTTTAAATGTACTTAGTTACTATACACCACTGTGCAGCAGTAATAGAAATCCTATGAATATTAAAATAGTGAGAGGAACAATTGCATTGGTTGTTAGGTACTTTTACTTGATATTTTCAGTATATTTTTATGATGAATCTTCCGTAGTTCTGAATTTTTGAAAGCAGATAATTTACTTGTAGTAGAGTTTTTTCAAGCGACGGTATTTGTAATTTTACTCACGTTAAAATCTCAGATTTCTAGCAGGTTATTAGGAGTGTTTTTTGAGCTTAAGCTTGTTCCAACTTCAATATCTGATGGTCCCTGATTACTGCATTGATTTTTAAACTAAAGAGAAAAAACCCATATGATTAGGACCAGTTGTTTTAAAAACAATGACATCACGCAATATGGCGCGCTGAACCACACAGCCTATCATACGGGCAACAGGCTGGACTTTGTCTAAACTGCTTTCTGAAACATAATATAAGGATTCAAAGGGTATCCGAATTACTCGGCATTAACAGGATGAGAACAAGTTTCTTTATTTAACTATAAAATGCATTCCAGTCTCCATGAGCAATAGTCCTATGCCTGTCTGCTCGTCAAATATCGAACTATGGACTAAAATAACATTTGTATGCAAAGACTCCAAAGAGTTTATACTTTCACTTGAACAAGAACTCGCACTAAATTAACATGTAAAGTTATATAAAATCTTCATGAGTTACCTTTCAAATTTTGCGCCATGTTTTCCGCACAGCCGCCAAAATAGAAGAAACGACACTGATGGGAGGAGCCTATTGGGGGGTCGGAAGCAACCGGATCTGATTGGATGGACGTCAACCATCAGCGCTCTGATTGGTTCTGTTAAAGTCAGGGGAGAATCTAACGGAAATTACGATACTTTGATCAGAAATAAAGAAAATCGAGTTTCATTGTAGAGTTTCACAATAGTTTTGTACATGCACGATTTATTATAAAAATAAATATTACACATTTTGTGTGTACTGTCAGCCACAGTTTTGGCTCGATAATTATGGGTCAAATTTTTGTGATCTTTAAATTGTCAATCTCGTGGGTTTTCCATCTCAACCGACCTTGTATGAGATGAAGTTCCCTTTGTGTCGACTAGATGGCGGCTCCAGAGCACTAAAAACAGCCTGCTACTACAGCGGAACAAATCTCTGTCTGTGTGTATTCACCATCGTCGTCTTCTTCCTTTCGGGGTTTCCACAGCAGATCATCTGTTTTGTATCTGGCCCCTCCTCAGTATCTTTCTCTGTCATGCCAACCAGCTGCATGTCCTCTCACCACATGTCCAAACCATCTCAATCTGGCCCATCGTACTTTTTAAAGTCCAAGGTTCACACATGGAAACAGTCCATGTTCATACAGTCAAACCGTCCAGGTTCACACAATAAAACAGTCCATGTTCATACAGTAAAACAGTATTGGTTCATTCAGTGAAACAGTCCAGGTTCACACAGTGAAATAGTCCAGCTTCACACAGTGAGGCAGTCCAGGATCACACAGTGAAACAATCCAGGTCACACAGTGAAACTGTCCAGTTTTAAACAGTGAAACAGTCCAGGTTAACACATTGAAACAGACCAGGTTCACACATTGAGACAGTTCAGGTTCACACAATGAAAAAGTCCATGTTTATACAGTGAAATACTCCAGGTTCTTATAGTGAAACTGTCCAACTTCACACAGTGAAACAGTTCAGGTTCACACAGTTGCTTAAATTTGACCATCAGGCACACATTATAATTTCTTTACAACATTTATAGTTATTATTTTTGTCATTGTTGTTGTTGCTGTTGTTGTTTTTGCTTTAGGTGGTAGCTGCTGGTGTGAGTGATGTTCAGAGTCATTTACCTGTTTATGTGTTTGAGTTCAAATGTTATCTTTGCAGCGTTTGTATTTTATCGTCTTGCTCGGTGGTGTTGTGAGAAACTGTGACAGGTTGGAGATTGTTCTTGTTTCCATGGCAATGACATTGATTGGACTCTAAGTGTGATATCACGGAAGGCCTGGTGTCCGCCAAAAGGAACCCCACTGGTCAACGGCTGTTTGCTCTGCAGGGTGAGAAGATGTGACTTTGGTTAGCGTTGATTAATATCCGGTGTGTAGTGGTGTGTGGTTTGGGCTGAGGAAGAGGTAATATGTTGATTAATCACAGGGGGAAGCCGCTGTCTAGTTAGCATTCATCACGGCCGGATTATTATATCCAGATTAGTCAGTGCTGAGCTGGCGGGATCAATGTAAGGAGAGAAAGCTGCTCTCAGCAGAACCTCAACCCCAACACCAACTCACAGAGGAGTAGATGACCACCTCACCTCACAGAGGACGAGATGTTGATTTGGCCAAAACAAGTGATCCTGTAGAGCCGTACTGTAAAACAACACACGCTAATATTAACAGCAAAGATTCACTACATTCGGCTGCCAACAAGTTTTAAAGTCACTTTGATTATATAAAAAGAAACATTTATGAGCTTTGTCACTTTTAACTAGAAACATATGTTAATAAAAAGTCTGAATATTAAATATTAAATGTTAATCTACATAAATATTTACATTCAGATTCAACATTTACATTAGATGTAATGTTTAGACATTTTTTTTTATCTTCCCCCACTCAAAAAAATATGTAAGCCTAATATTTAATATTTATGTTTTTTCATTACATGTAAAATTTCGAAAATCTCCATGCATTTGGATTACGTACGACATAGAAAATGAATGCATTAGAATGTATTCGTATGTGTTCTTTAGAAATGTAATGTATGTAAGCCAATCTCATCAATTTTGACCAGTTGAATCCTGATAGTTTTTATGGTGAGACATAATTAAACCCTGTTAAACTGGCTTGATTTAATTTCTTTCATATTTCTAAAATTTATGTTGATTCTATGAAAACATGAATAAATACACTTTCAATATATCATTATTTAAATAAAATCAAAAAGATGCTAGTACTTAAAATGGAACTTTTTGAGTGTAGACTGATTGAAGGATTCATCTGAGACCAAAGCCAAACAGTTTTCCAAAATAAAACAATTGTTTTTTTCCAGCAACACTTCCCAGCTCATTCTAAGGGATCCTGAGGAACTCCCAGACCAGAGGAGATATGGACCTCACAGACTTAGCATCGTGTTCCAGATGTTCTTCACCCAGTTGCTCCTAGGAGAACACACGGTCTTCACAGGCTAGATGAGATCCCCATACAGCAAGTTCTGGATCTACACCCTCCTGGTCGGACGTACCAGGATCACCAGTTATCTGAAGATCCTTTACCCGGTTTGCTGTGGTGAGGTTCAGGTCCTTCACTATGATACCCACCAGAGGGCTCACTCTGCTGCTCAACATCAGATCCATCCCATCATGAGACGTTAGTTTGTTCTGCAGAAGGACACCAACGATCTCTCCCTCTTCTCTGTGGTGGAGCATTTGTCTCTCCTCTGAACGCTTCCTCTCACGGATGTTCTCCTGCTAACTCCACAGAGGGATTCCTTCTACATCCTGATGGAGACTCCTGAGGGAGAGCAGATCCTCCACTGTGGGGATGTGAGTCGGTGAAGTGGTGAGAAAGACTTGAGCTGATTGAGCCCTGAGGAGAAACATTATTATACATGCAGAGACGATGAATATCAGATAATGTTTCTGCAGAAGGATTCTAACCTTTGACGCCAGGTGTTTATATCCTGGCTACAGGTACCAGTTCAACAGCGCCTCCACATCTTGGCCAAAATCTGTTTCTCCTCTTTCTTCTCCTCAGGTTCACGTCCAGTGCTTTAGGATCTTCCTCACAGGAGCTCGGTTCTGGTATTCTTTGTTTTTCTGCTTACTGAGGAGCGCCGAACCACAGCGCCACCATCTTTGGTCCAGCAAACGGTTCTTCATGTTTGAACCTGTACTTCCTCACTCTATGAACTTTGTCTAGAAGAGCTTTACAAATAAAGTTTTACTACGATGTAATTAAAGACGGTGGTTGTGCAACACAGAGTCTAGATTCTCTGATGTAGTTCACACCTGTGTGTGTTGTGTCTGGTTTGTATGTGTGTGTTGTGTTCTGTGCTGTGGGCTGTGTGAGCGTGCATTTTTTTGTGTGTTTGTGTGAGTGTGCGTGTGTTTGTATGCGTTGTGTTGGTTGTATGTGGGTGCATGGTCATTATGTGTGTGTGTGTGTACTGCGTATGTTGTGTTGTGTGTTGTGTTTGACTGGGTTGTATTGGGTTGTGTGTGTGTTTGTATGCTTGTATTGTGTGTGTGTTGTGTTCTGTGCTGTGTGTGTTGTGTTTTGTTTGTGTGTGTGTTGTGTTTTCTGCTGTGTGGTGTGTTTGTTGTGTGTGAATGTGTTGTGTTGAGTTTTGTTGTGGATGTGTTTTTGTGCGTTGTGTTATGGGTGTGTGTGTGTTCGTGCGTTGTGTAATGGGTGTGTGTGTGTTGGTGCGCCGTGTCGTGTATGCTTGTGTGTGTTCTGCATGTGTTACGTTGTTTACTGTATTTGTTGTGTATGTGTTGTGCTGAGTTTTGTTGTGTGCTGTGTTGGTTGTGTTTGTGTTGTGTTGTGTGTGTGTGCGTTGTGTGTGTTTTTGTGTGCGTATGTACTTTGCATGTTATGTTGTGTGCTGTGTGTGTGTGTGTGCATGTGAGAGAGTGTTTTGTTTGTTGCTTGTTCTGTGTGTGTGTATTCAGTGTTAAGTGTGTGTTATTTTGAGTTGTGTATAGTGTATGTTTTTTTGAGAGTGAGTGTGTGTGTACTGTGCGTGTTGTTTGGGCGTTGTATTGTGTGCGTGAGTGTGTGTGTTTTTGTAGTGTATATGTGTGTGTTTGTTTTGTTCTCCCTGCAGAGGAATCTCTTGATTTGTGGGAATGACCCTCTTAATTCGATGGAGGAGAATTGCTGTGGCAGCAACACTGAACGGATTTTCAATGATCTGCACCTTCTCAAATAAGTTTAAGGATACCCCCCGCCCCCCAGCTCCTCCTCCTCTGTCTCTTCCTCCTCCTCCTCCTTTTTATGCTGCACAGAGGAGGAGACACAGATCATGCTCAGAAATCCTACAGCTGAGGGAAGTCATTGGGCCAGTCTCAGATGTATGTTTGCTCTGAGTGTAGCCAGCCTGATATGTGTTGTGGTTCTGATCGTAGATGGTCTTTGATGTGTGGTGGTTCTGATCGTAGATGGTCTGTGATGTGTGGTGGTTCTGCATGGATGATGGATCAATGATGGATTATGGATGGGTGACGGTGTCTCAGTTGGTAAAGTGGTTTTCCGCTTATCTGAAGGTCAGTGGTTCAATCCCCGGCCACTGCAGTCCACATGTCAAAGTGTCCTTGAGCAAGATACTGAACCCCAAGTTGTACTGGTGTGTGAATTATTACCGCTCCTGATGAGCATGTGGTGCTTTGCATGGCAGCCTCTAGCATCACCTTAAGAATATTTGTTTGAATGATGGGTGAATGAAGGCTCACAATGTAAAGCGCTTTGAGTGATCGAGCAGACTAGAAAAGAGTTTTAGAACTACAGTCCATTTGGATGGAGGGGGGGATGATGATTGAAGGATGGATCAGAACAACATGTTGTTCATAAGGGGGGTCTGATCTCCTCAGGGAGATTGTTCCAGAGGGTGGGGTTTTATGACCAGGAGGCTGGCTTAGTCTGGTTTAGGAGCAGGCTCTTCAGGAGTCCGGAGATCAGAGGAGTGTCGGAGTCCAGAGCCTTAAAGGTTACCAACAAAATCTCAGAATCATTTCCAATAGGAAGAAGATGAAGGTTGACGGAACAAGAGGAAAATTATTCTGGTAAGGAATCTGGGTACTGCGACTTACCGTAATTAAATGGGTGTTTTTCAGAATTTACACCAGTTCTCCTCTGTTTTCAGTTTGAAAGGGGAGGTGACCTCCCGGGTCGTGGAGTTGGTGTGAAATAATTCCATGCTGATGGACAGCAGGTGAACTTCTGTCTGTGAGCAGCAGTCCATCTCCATCCCAACCCTACAGACATCTTAGTGGACCTCCCTCATCACTGCTGGCCTCTTTACACAGCTGGACCTGTAATATTTAGACCGGGACCCCCCTCTATGTCCAGTCCACATGGTGTGAAGTACAGACGGCAGGCTGTCAGAAATACATTACACACTTTGAATATTACAAGAGGTTCTTCAGCCTCTCAGCTCCTGACCCAGTAGGACACTTATCTTCTGGCCCCTTGGTCTCCACCTTATTAACATATATTGGTTTTCATGACATCAAGGGACACCCAGCCCCCAACCCTCCCCCTCAAAGCTACCAGCCTCTGACCCATTTGGTTCCTGATGTAAGGTTTGAGTTTAATGAACTTGAGAGGCCATTATTCCAGTATGCGTGACTTTATTATTCTATAAATCTTCATTCCATCGGAACCCTCGGTCCGATCAGAGTGAGAAAGGGTCAGATTTCACTCACAGCTCGGCTCTATTTACTGACGTCAAATACAATCACAGAAGGAGAGTGAAATGTTAAAGTCAGTTTGATCTTGGTTTAAAGTTCTCAATCTCGGGATGCTTTGAAGGAGAAGTTGTTCCTCCCCGACTTTTAGAAAAGTCTGGAGCAGATGAGTTCTCCAGAATAACATTCAGCGGGGTGATCATTTCAGAGTGAGGCAGAGATGACCCTGGTGCTGCTCTGGTTCTTGGTGTGACATGAATAATGAGCTAATGAGGTTCTGGACTGAAGCAGACTGGACGGACCAGAGAAAGATGGAGACTCTAGGAGCACCGACACCTGGAGATGGTGGTGGGCTTTCCCTCTGTTGTGCCCCTTTCCAATCCCGTCCATCTTCATCAATCAACAAGAACCTTTGAACATTTTCACCACTGCCTCCTGTCTTTTGCTCGATGCCACCGTCTCTTAACCAGACAGCAGATCTGCTCTCAACACCATCTTGGAAACCTTTCCCTTCACTCTTGTTGTTAGCTGATCTTCATTCCTCTTGTCTCCAGAGCATACCTCCACCTCTCAAGGTTTTCCTCCACCTGCTAACTGCTCCCACTTCATCCACCGACATCAAAGTCCAAGGAGACTCCTGCCTGATCCCAGAGTTGTCTTCATTGATTTCCATTCATTCCTCAGCATGGAGCCCATCAGCTGCCTGCTCCCTGCAGTTGCCTCGTTGTGCCCTGCATCAGGCCGCTCTAAGAGGAGAACCTCCCTTCCGCCCCGCCAGAGGATTTCTGCGCTTTCTTTTTACTCCTTTCTATTGTACTCTCCTCCTCTCTTTCTTCTTTCTTCTCTTCTTTCTTCCTCTACTACCATCTTCCCCCCCACATCTCTGTTTATTAGCCAACATCTTCCTCCTGCTCCAGAGCCGTAAATCTCTGCTTCATCTGGTCTCGCTTCTGTGTGATGATGTCAAAGTAGGTGACAGCTGGAGACACAAATGAGAGACATACATTATACACTCTAGAAATTGTCAGTGGCAACAGTAAATTAATGGCAACAGCAGATAACATTCAAAACAGTATATATCCATATTAAATATAGTGAATTCTCTTAAATAAAGAAAAACAGTAAATCACTGACGGTCAGAATTTTACTGTGAAAATATAAACGTGTGGATAAATTAACACAAAAGTACCATAAAGTACCTAAGTCATTACTGTTAAGTATAAATATAAATATACGGTATGAAAACCTAAATAACAGACTTTAACTAATTAGCAAGAGCATTGCATAATATCCACAGGAATAAGATGTAAAAAAATATGGTATTATAGGATTTGTTTTATCTTTGTTATATGTTGATTTCCAGGTTCAAATACTTTGAATTTCAAATCATTTACCGTCCCTTTATGTCAATAACTATGTAACTATAACTCTTTTTATGGTCATTTACCATAATGTCTCATACAAGGTGACCGTGAATTATATAGATTTCTTTTATATCTTTTTTTTTTCTTTTTTTACAGTGTAGATAATTCTTTGCTGACTTGATGGCTGAAGCTCACTGCTGGTTAAGTTTGAAGGAAGACTGTGGGACTCAGCAGAGGAGATGAAGTGTGAAGGAGTGTCACCCCAGAGCAGAGTGGCTAGTAAGCTATGACACGGAGTATGTGTGCGTGTGCATGTGTGTTAAACATTAATGCACTAACTATAAAAGTACTTATTATATATCAGGAGTGTTGCTCGGACAGATTTCCCGCTCCACCTGCAGTCAGGGCAGACCTTTCTCCTCCTCCTCCTCCGTCATCATTTCTGAACTTCCTAGCAAAGTTTACATCCACCGAGGTAATTTAACAACTGGAGGGTTAAAATCAACTCATTTAAAGCACTTACTCTGGTCAACAGTACATAGATAGTTAAAAATTGTGAGATATTTTTCATGGAGACACAGTGGCAGTAACTCTCACAATTTTTGAAATTGAACACAGGTTAATGTTAAAGCTACTCGACACTTGTGTGTAGTGACAAGAGACAGGATTTTAATCTTGTACAAACTATTTATATTTTAAAAAGACCTTTAACAGCCCCACTAGGAATTGCTGCAGTTGCCAGTTAGGTCAGCGCCAAAACTCGTTTATTCGGGTGTAAGTCAGTATAACAGAAAACCAACTTCTTTTCATGTAATCAAGAGAATATATAACCAAAGCAACAACAACAAACAACACAATTGCACCTCAAATTAAAGTTAAGTTAAAAATAAGTGTATTACAGCGAAATCAAAGCAGCAGAGAAAGCAATAAAGAAATGAAAGAGTCCCTTCCAGGGAAACTCTAAGATCCAGTCCATAGTTTCATCCCACAGATACCCCCGACTCAATTAGTATTTCCTGTTCCCATAGTCCAGTTCAGTTCATGCAGAAAATAGTTCAGACTGAATCTGTTCAGATTAATTCATTTCTCAATGTAAAATTAATATTTAATTATAAGATATTGTTATCAAAGTTCCAACGCAATATTTTCCCATCCAACTACTTATTCCCTCAGAACAGGGCTATTTTCCAACCATGACATCATAGAGACATGAAGCTGAAGGAGAGTTGGTCTGTTGCTCAGAGATCAACTTTGAACTCTACTGAATCTTAAAGAGTTAAAATAACTCTTAAACTCAACTCTGAAATGGTACACAGCATGGATTCATGGAGCTTTAGAACTTTAGTATCCATCCTCCACTAAACCTGCCTGCTGTTGATTCCTGGATCAGACCACAGGATGTGTTTCTGTTCAAATCCTCCTTCTTTCGGACGGACATTTTGAATACATGTTTCTCATCTCTACAACTAGGTTATGTTAAAAATAATTCCACTTTATATAATTGTGTGTTTCATTCGTCTGCCTTCTCTGCTCCCTTCTTCACATGAGGTTGGCAAAAAAAAAACTCCATTCCTGTAGATTAGGACATTTTGTGATATTTTATAATATGGGAGATCTCACTGAACAGAATAAATACAGCAAAAGAATGTAAAATAAGGTTCAAATGATTTTCTAAAAACACGTTTCTGAATACTAAAGAAAGTGACATCAAGCGCTCCTAATTTAAATTTGCAATTTGCTTTTAAATATAAAACATTCGCTGTCATTATTATATTATTCCCTTATATACATATAAATACATATATACACGCTGACATTATTAATAAGTATGATTTTGTGTACTGTCTAAAAACACGCTTAGAAATATACTCCTCAAATTTCAATTTGGAGTTATGTCCAAAAGAGAGTGTTTTTCATTTAAGACAACTACCCTTAGTGTGTAAAAGTCCAGCGGGGGTCAGTCCTCTCAAAATGAAGAGGATTCCTGTATGAAGTAAGATAACAGGTGAAGGTGACACATGCCACTTCCAATGTGCCCTATGGCTCAGCGGGTGGAGGGGTGGAGCTGTGTCATGGTGGTGGTATGGTATGGTCTAGCTGTATGGTGGGATGTCATGATGGGTTCAGTAGACGGTCAGTGAGTTCAGCTCCATAGGTATGTTCACGTGAGTGGGTGAGCTGGAAATAGAGTGGGAGTTGCTGGGGGGAGGGTTGCAGAGATTGATATAGAGCTGAAACAAAGGAGAACAGGAAGGGGGGCAGGGGAGGAGGGGGGAAGGCATATTTCCATGACATTATGTGAGAGACGGGACTGTATAGGTTCTCTCTCCAGGAGAGATAGAGGACATTCATTATCTGCAGGCCCTCAGGGACCCCCCTCCTCCTTAGGATGTATCCAGCAGTTTAAAGTCGGCCAATCAGAACGCCGGGGGAGGGTGTGTGTGTGTGTGGGTGTGTGTGTGTGTGAGTGAGTGTGTGTGTGTGTGTGGGGGGGCTCCCAGATTTGAACTGCCATTCCATACACTGTAACCGTGGAGATGACTCACATGATAGGATGGAAAAGCGGGATGCTATATTTGGTTTTCTGCTCAAACATGGATGCCTGCTGGAGGTGAGAGGAGAAACAGTTTTGTAGCTAGTTGGTAAAAACTTTGAGGTCCATTCATGGCCTGTTTACTTATTTGTATTTTTTATTAATTTTCCCCTTTTATCTGAGGTCGTTGTTGCACTTTAAATGAGCAGAAATAAACTAGTCCTACACTGTCAGTAAGTCCCTGACAGCAAGGGGTATAACCCTGAGAAGCCCTCAATCCCCTGCATTTCTTCGCAAAAACACGATTTCAATAATTACAGTAAAATGTGTTGAATAAAAGTTAGATCTTGAGGCGGTTCATATGAAGTGGATTTGGGCTAAACCATCTGACTAACAGTTGGGGAGTTCTGTTAAAAAGAAAGGTGTTCTTGGTAAAAAAAAGCTCCCTCAAAAGAATAAAATGATGAATTATTGTAGTGAAATGATGTATACAGAAGATACCGTAGATCTCCTAGTGTAGGATGGATAGTCGTCTGCTTTTTATTTGGGGAAACATAAAACTGTAAGAGAAAGAAAGGTAGGAAAGAAGGCACATTATAATGGTTTAATAGACGACAACATAAATATAGCTTCATCACTATGTACACGGACACGTCTGTGAGAAAAACGAATAAACAATCAACGAGAAAATAAATAAAACAAAATGAATAGTTTAATAAAGAGTGAACCTTGGTGTGTCTGAGGTAAGAGGACTATCGTGTAAATATATAGACCTCATGTAAAGAACAGCGCATTTGGTGTAAATATATTGTGTTATGAGGATCTTCATGAGACTGACGACAAGGAACATAAATATGAGTTTATGTTGATCTAATTAATCATTTGTCCCACAAAATTCCTACGGAGTCTGACACTGAACCTCATTAGTAATTCATTTATTTACTTTTGAGTGTGAGTGTGTGTGTAAAGGTGTGTGTGAGTCCGTGTGTGTGCGCAAGACGCTTGTTCAAGGCCACATATATGTTCCACATTTATTCTGATCGTACACAGTAATGACTGATTAATTACTCTTTGCTCAAACTATTCCATTACTGCCACATGCACGCACGCACACACGCTCACTGACACAGACACAGACACACACACACTCACACACACACACACACTCACACACACACACACACACACACAGAAATATCCCGCTGTGATTCCAGCAGTGGTTCTGTTCCTCCTCTCAGGTTAATTGAGGTTAATGAATGGAGGAGATGAGCAGGAACACATAAGTGGAATAATTAACAGTGTCAGTGGTGAGAGCAGGAGTTCACTGGAAACACAACAGGAAATTACACAACCCATCACAGCTGATAAACTCCAGTCTGCAGTATCGCTCAGTTACTCTGCTTGTTTTAGCTCTACACAACCGGCCTGTCCAGCTGTGGAACCAACATCCACCTCATGGATCTGATCACCTGTGGACAGGTCTGAGGACAGGTGTGAAAACACCAACAAAACATGAAGGAGGCCTTCGGAAGAGCCACAGTGACAGATGTAATTAATTACTCACTGCTTTACTGTGAAGACAACCTGTTCGGACTCTTTACCTGTACAGGTGAGCAGCAGGTGTTTCAACACTGAACCAGCAGAGGGAGACGACGTATCCAGATCCTCTACATGAGTAAAAGTTACTGTGGCCCAGAGGGAAAACGCACTGCAACTCAGGAAAACCCACTGTAAATACCACAACACTACACATTAACAAAACACACTGCAAATAACGCAACGCTACACATTAACAAAACACTCAGCAAATACCACATACACATTAAGAAAACCCCCTGAAAATGACACAGCACTACACATCAAGAAAAAAACACACTACAAATACCATAACTCTACAGATTAAGAAAACCAGCTGCAAATACCTCAGCCGTACATATTAAGAAAACCCACTAATGTTGTCGATTTTCAGCACCATAGACGAAGTCTGGTACACACATTTAAAAAAAACAACAAACGTATTTTAAAACGCAGCCGTCTGACTGCAGAACCTTTCCAGAACTCAGAGTCAAATCATTTCCATCTTCAGCTGAAACGTTCTTGTGTAAAGGCAGCTTCAGTCTCCTACAATTCAATGTGAAAGCTTCCAAGCTCTCAGAAAAATCGCTCTGTTTCAATTTCAGTGATTTGTTCCCTGGTTAAGAGACTTACGGGTTCTCCAGCCTGATGGCTCCAGCTCTTCCAGCGCTATGAGCTTCCTGGCATCCCAAGTCCACCAGTTTGGACTTTCCTGCTAGTCCTAGTGGTATTTTACTTCCTGTCTCTTCAGACCTGCATTCCAGTGATGTCATCCATTTCATGCAGGAGTTGAGATCAGTCCTCGTCTCCCATCTCAGAATCATCTCCCAACTTAAGATGCTGGACTATACCTCAGCTCTGGGTCCTGAGTCCATACCGCCACGACTGAGCACATCTGCAAGCTTCCACCCAGAGGCTTTTCATCACTCACTAGCGTTTACCGTCCATACGTCTCTGCTCAAAAAGACCAGCATCCCTGCAGCAGCTAATATCCCTCCTTGATCAAGATAAAGAAATCTGCAGGGAAAAGACAGATTAGTTTCATTTTCTGCTCCTCAGAATGTGATAAGAAAGTTTCTACTTTCCAGCATCTTTCTTTATTAAAGCTGTAAAAACTCTTGTTCCAGAGAGGAGTTTTCATGTTTTGGGGTTGAAGTGGCAATGAGACGATGAAGAAACCTCTCACCTCTAAACATAAACAAATAAGAAGAAATGGGTGTATGGAACCCGCTGCGCGGACCTCGCTGCTTCCTGTTGCTTTGAACTGAGTTCCAGCTCCTTCCCCTCTCTCCTCGCCGGGGGACAATGACGCTAAACTTGAAGTTTTCTGAAATGGAACACTTTTAGTTTCAAGTCTGCAGACAGGATGTACTGTTCTATTCAGTCTCCTGTTGCATCAGGCTATGTTCGAGGTGGCAGAGGATCTTCTGCAAGAGTACAAGCAGATTCTCCTCCTCCTCCTCCTCAGTCAGCCTCATGATTCCAGTACCAACAATGACTCTAAGGTGCCACACCTTAATGAAAATGCCGTGTGGCTATTAGCACTGTGCTAATGAGCCATTTAACCATTTTCAAAAAGCACCAAACAGAGACCCTCAGATATCTGATGCTCCATAAATGTATAAGTAGCTTGCTTTACATGGACACGTGCAGTTTTTTCTCTTTCTGTGATACTTTTAATGAAGAAATAGTCAAGTTTACACCTATAGCCAATTGGAGATATGAGCAAGGGAGGGAGAGAGAGGAAAAGGCAACATCAAAGTCTTATCTGTGGTTTTAATCTGACTAATGTTAAATCATTACGACTTTGTCAAATATTAAGTTATTAGCGAGGCCATGTTGTGTTGTAAACTCACAAAAAGAAAACCCCGTTAACATTAACATTAACATAAACATTGTAACGTTAAAAGCAGAATCTCCTCATCACGTGCTTTTATTCTAAAAAACGCAGATCCACTGATGGACAGTGGTCTTCGATTCGTTCACTCACGTAACTGCTTAACCTTAACGGCTTCCCGGTTAATGTTAAGTGCTCTTAATTTGAAGGAATAGAGTGGAAATTGAGTGAGAATGGGAAGGTGATTAATCATCTCTGCAGTTTATTTGATAAACCTTCTTCTTTTACACTAACTCAGGAACTTTTGGAATATTTGACTGAGGTCCCTTCAACCAAACACCAAACATGTATGAAGCCATCCGTGTCGGTCAGTCAGGGACCGGTCCGACCGTGGGCTCCAGGGTGACTCCATGATGTGAAATATTACAGGAATATTATTTCTGAAGATGACAGGCTGCTGCTGTTGTTGGTAGGAGACACGCAGAGGCCTTGCTTCTTATTGGAATGTGAAGCTGATGATGATGAAGATGGATTGATGCACAACCAGGCAACTAAAGCACTTTATCCAAACGCATGGTTTTTTACCGACACCCAGTGGTTACATTTCCTCCACCAGATCACCAGCGCCGCTGTTACGGGTTGACTTGAAAAATGTACCAAATGTTGGTAAACCCTGATAATAAACCTTAAAAACAGAAACACAATTTAATACCTGAATTTCAGTTTCCTTCTTTAAACAAATTTTTTCTTGAGGTGTAAAACAAACTATGGCACCTGTTTAGACTTTAGTTTTGAAATGCGTTTTGGGTGATTTGGCCACAAGTGGACGGTGAGACACATCCCCATTTATACCTGCATCTATCCAATTGTGTCCAGCTGACCACCTCAGTTTACTCTAACCACTTACACTCTCCTCTCTCTCCGTTTTTTCAACTGGTGGTGCACTCCGGTCAAAACAACCACCGCGTCCAGCACTGATGAGGTATTTTCCTGTCACGGCCTTGTCAGAGACGCAACAGGACACATTAACGTTTACACAACAGAAGATTTGTGGTCAAATGGGTCCCAGACCACCTCGGTAAGCGGTTTGAGTGATCGGATATCAATGCGTCCTGAAGGTTGTTTACACTTGTATTAAGCGATGCGTCTTGCTGTCCGCTTGCGATCCGATCGCCTAAAACGTATTTTAAAACCAAGTCTAAACAGGGTCTATGTCAGGTCAGTAAAATATTGGAACCATTGATTCCACTAAATTAATGCAGTGTTTGTCCTCTGCAGGCTTCCATCTCTGCAGCGTACAGTGCCTGGGTGTGTGTGTGCGCGTGCCAGTGTGTGTAACCGTGTGTTTCTGAGTGTGTATATATGTTTATCTGTGTGTGTATCTGTGCCTGTTTATGTGTGGATGTATGTGTGAGTGTGTCTGTCTGTGCATATGTGTGTGTGCATGGGTGTGTGTATTTGTGTGTTTCCGTGTGTGTTACTATGTGTGTATGAATCTGTGTGTGTGCACGTGTCTTTGTCAGAGACCCTCCATTGACTTTCACATACGCTCATAGAGGATGTCAGTTTATCACTTACTTAAATACCTGCAAGCTCTTTATTTATTCAAGTGTCACAGTTCATCTTTTCTCCCGCACAGGGTGAAATCTGCACATCCTATATCATTGTGTGTGTGTGTGTGTGTGTGCGTGTGTGTGATGAAGAAATATCTTGTCAAAAGGGGGACAAATCTGGCAGGGAGTCTCAGTTGTCTTACTTAGATATATGGGTTTATTACTGACTGATCTGTTATAACAGAGAAGATCCCGACAGGCTCAGGCACGAGTCTCCTCCCACATTATTCCCTCTCAGGTCCAGCAGGATCATTATATTCTCACAACATCAGGACCAATCTACCTGGTAAGGCTATCTGGGGTTCTTCAGACAGAACGGCGCACACATTTGTCAGACATACCATAAGGAAAGACTTCAGAGTGGGGCAAAAGCAGTATTTTTAATTTCCCTGTGTTTCTGTTTGTGTTTCTGTGTGTGTGTGTGTGTGTGTTTGTGAGTGTGTGTGTGTGTGTGTTTGTGAGTGTTTGTGTGTGTTTGTGAGTGTGTGTGTGTGTGTTTGTGAGTGTGTGTGTGTGTGTGTGTGTGTGTGTGTGTGTGTTTGTGAGTGTGTGTGTGTGTGTGTTTGTGTGTGTGTTTGTGAGTGTGTACGTGGAGGATGGAGGGGTGAACAGAGGACAGAGGTAGAAATCAATATATTTTTTGCTGAAAACTGGTGTATAGCAGGAACATCACCAGGACAGAAGGAGGGAGGTCAGAGGAAGGGGGAAGAGCTGTATTCTTGTTTGTCAGTTTCCTCCCTGCTGCCTTCCCGTCCAGGAGAACCATGTCTTGGTGTCTGCATGGACTACAGTGGTTCTACTGATGCCACTGCAGTGGTTCTACTGATGTTTGAGACATAAGCTCTGTCCTCACTCCTCTCCCTTCAATAACCTTTCACCTGTCAGTCATCATCAGCCAGTCAGTCAGACCTTCTCTTTTCACTAATGTTCCCCTTTGAATAATATTTCCAGCCAGGTATCCCCTCATCAGCACAAAACATTTAGGTTGGAAATAAACTTCCTCTCTGTAGCCGGTCCAGTGCTGATGCATCCGGGCCTGATTTATAAAAAGCATCAAACGGGTTCCAGAGGACTTCAGTGAATTCTCTCTTATCACTGAATGAGAGCATTTTAGTATTATTAATAGTTCATTTACCGTCCACGAGTATTTTTCTGATGTTGAATCTCCATCTCCTTCTTCCTGAGAAATGTATGAACGGGTCTGTTTAGATGCTCCATCAGAGCTGAGAGGGTCCTACTCCTCACTCCGAACGGCTTTTATCACTGAGCTGGATCGGATCTCACTCCGCAAACGCTTTTGGGTTCACCTCCTCCCTCTTCTGATGCAGGATGTTGGGTGGAGGTCGGGTTGGATGGTGGGTGATATACAGAACCACGTTAAGAACCACTTCCAGTTAATCTGGAACCAAATCTGTTTACCAGCCAGAAGAGATTGTTTCCTGCCATGTTGATGGATCTGCACCCGCTTCATGTAAAATCCTGATAATGTCTCCAGATAGACTTTTTGCACTGGAGCAGTTTTTTTCTATTTAGGTGTATCTGCCTTAACATGAAGACTACATGAACCCAAAACCATTACTTCTTCAGTTCCGGTATATATTATATCCAAAATCGTTTTCTGGTCCTATTTTTCAATCGTTTAGTTCAACTTTGGTGCACATGAATCGACCGGCGGACATCTGTCTGGTTTATTTAATTTAAATATAATCCTTCATAATGTATTCTCCAGGGAGAGTTTTTTTAATAAAAACACTGTTTTTCAGATAGGAAATCCTTACCACTGGTCCAATTTAGTCCAAAGGGTCCTCAAATGAACCGCCCTAATGAGATCTAACTTGTATTTGTTATTTCATTATTGACTCACTATGGGATCTGATCTCAGAGCATATTGCTGACTTCACAGAAATAATTAGGTTGAGTCAATATGGGCTGTTTGAGATTATTAATGAGTCACATTTAATTTGAGAAGTTGAATCAGCATGATTGCTTGCACAACGTCGGGGATTGGGAGCTTTTTCAGGGACAACAACGAGGGATTAGTATTTTCTATCAGTGATTTAGCTTTTTTGAGTGAAGAAAGTGTTTATATTCCTGGTCCATCTTCAGCTTGTCAAGATAAAACCCTTTAAATCATCTAAAGCTCCTGGTCTAAATTTATTTAGGAGTTCATTCTGGGCTTCTTCAACTCTCTATGCAGCATACGCAGTCTGAATGCAAAGTAAGATGCTGACCAAAACTCAGGAGGAAGTCTGGCAGAGGATGGAGGGAATCCAACAAAGGAGAGGAGAAGAGTCTGAGGCTGAAGGTGGAGTCCTCTATCCTTTAGAGGGTGGCGTCAGTGGCGATGATGAATGTGGTCAAACATCACACGGCGTGAGTGATGACGCCTGTTTGAAAAAAGACCCACCTCCTCCTCTGATCCTCACAACCTTGGCTTCAATTTCTATATTAAAATGTGTCTGGTGGTTGGATGTGACTTGGCTCCTTCATTCTGCAGCATCATGTTGGTGATCCATCAATCAGAGCTGTGTGAACGGTTCCATGTGGTGGACTCTGAGCCGGTCTCCTAACCTGAGTCATGTGACCTCACATGACCCACACCTTCTGTCATTGGACAGAGGATTGTGTACATTTCTGAGAATTATTCAAGCCAGTAGGTGAAGGTGAGATGCCTCCATCACATCATCATCATCATCATCATCATCATCTTTGCTCTTTTCTTGTTTTCCTTCTCTTTGTTTACTCTGAGGCAGTGAGAAAATGTTCTGCTGGTGATATATAATAATCCCACAGATTTCAGGGCTTGTCAGAATCAGATCTACTGTCAGTTTGTTTGTTTGTTTGTTTGTGTGTTTATTTTTTACTTTTATTTGTAACGTTCACATTCTGCTTGTAATTACTCTGCGCTCACCACACACGGGACACCAAATAGAAAATGACCACATCCACCAACTTCATGGAACGGTCTCATCTTCGCTGCATCCCCCCAGCCTTCTCTCTCATTCGTTAGCATAGCATAGCGCCTCCTCTGTGCTTAGCCTCGGCCTCCATCGATCATGGAGGACCGAGGCAAATGGAGCTTTCAGCCGAGTGGAGATAAGGAAACACAGCCACATTAAAACATCTGTCACACCTCAGAGGGCGGAGAAGGAGGAGGAGGAGGAGGATGAGGATGAAGACTGGAGGAGGAGGAAGGAGACTGGAGGGTATGCAGCGTAGAAAAGAAGGAGAGAAGATGAGGAGATGAATGAAGGGATCAGTGTAGGAAGTCTCATGATTTTTCCACACACAGGAAATGAACTGGATCCAGAACAGGAAGTGGATTTTGGATGGATTTTGTTGTTTTTAAGGCCAAATTTAAAAAAAAAAGAAAAAAAAAAAGCCAAAAATCTAATTTTGAGTAGATCGGTATGAAGTTTTGTGAACAGTAATCCCTTCACCTCATACATCATTCTGCTGAACAGACCTTTGGTCCTCGCATCTGGACGGGTTTGTAGTAGATGTCGCAGATGGTGGCGGTCCAGATAAATGTTTAAGAAGGGAAATACTCAATATAATTTAATGAGTCAAATCTGTTGTTTTATATTTCTTTACTGCTACAGCTTGATGAGTAATGAGCCATAGTCAGTAGATAATTAGGAAGTATATGTGTGAGGAAGTCAGGATGATCAAACAAAAGGTGAAAATGGCTTCAGGGGGAAAAAATAAAAAAATCATGTGATATGTGCGACGTGAGATGTTCAACATGAGAGGGATAAAATGTTTGATCACATGTAGAACACGCATGAACACACTTCGTTCTTTTGCATTTTTGTAATGTTTTTACACTGGAATACAATGTTCCAGGAAGAGGTGGCAGTCGGTTGAGAAGGGATTTCCAGACATCCCTCTCCACAGAAACGTCCTCCAGCTCATCCGGCAGGATCCCAGGCTCAAGCCATTTGAAGGTGTGGAACCTGACTTTGAGACCAAAGTTACCTGAGCGGCTTGTAGTCAGATAAACCGATGATGATGATGATGACCTGGAAAAGCTAAAGGTCACCAGTTTTTGAAGAAATCACTACGGTACCTTTGAAGATTAAAATGGTGCCATCGTCTTGGTGCGAGCACTCAACCAGAATTTATTATCATTATTATAATACAATAATGTCAGTACAGATTAAAATGAACCTATGTATGTGTGAATTCTAATGACCTAAATAAATGTAACCAAGTCTCCTTTACTGCTTTTACTGTCCCCTCCCACAACCTCCACATTATGGGTTTTAATGACCTACCCCAACCACACACACACACACACACACACACGCACGCACACACACACACACACACACAAACACACACACACACACACACACACACACACACACACACACACACACACACACACACACACACACACACACACACACACACACACACACACACTCCACAGACTGCAGGTCTTGTTTTAAACGTCGGTAGTCTTTATTGATCAGACATCAGAATTCAAACAAACACATCAGAATGAACAGAATGAACATTTATCCTGGACAGCAGAAATACCAACTAACCAGGATACAATATTTATTATTACCTACCTGCCATCTTTTACTGTAAATATCAGTCTGTGTGACTGAGATACATCTACAGGAACTGCTGCTTCAGTCCTACAGTTTCTGAGCAGAACTTCACTCCTGGTTCTGCTCCAGTCTTTCCTCTCTTCCTCTTCCTAGGAGAGTCTTAGGAGTCTTTGGAGTGATAAATGCACAGCTACAGCTGGTTGAAGGGGACCAAATCCATTCAACAGTTGATTTGGTTCCATTTTACCAGCTCTAGCAAAGCATTTTAGGAGAGAATCCAGGAGAGGATGAGGAGGAGGCGGGGGAAGAGGGGACAAATCTGGCAACTGGAAGAAATAGAAGGAGAAGGAAGAAATTATCAGGAGGGAAGTGCTCCACTCAGACATCTTATAAACATAAAAGCAGGCAATTGTTGATTCATAGGAGTTGATGTTACTCCACTGCATAGAAGATTCAAAAAGAAAAAAAAGTCCATCCCCCAAAAAAAACCTTCAAACATTTCCACAACTATCAGGTTTATCTGCATCACCTTGGTGACAATGGACAGGTAAGACCTAAAATCATTTATTTTCAGTGTCAGTAACATAGTACCTGTTACTTTTTGTGAGTAATTTGTTACTATGTGTGAGTAATCTGTTACTACGTGTGAGTAATGTGTTTCTATGTGTGAGTAATCAGTGATCAAACACAAAAAAGGCCAATATTTCTATCCTCAGCTGGTACTTTAGATCAAAGGCTCTAACATTATTATTTTATCGCCGTGAACCAAAACAAATTGCGAATTTGTTCTGAAACTCTGTTACAACTACTGCATCAAATTTGATAGATATACCACAAAGGTCATGCTTTTCTACACAGTTGTTGTGGGACAGGACCAGGACAACTCTCCGTTTGGACCAGTTGGATATACAATGGATACCCAATGGGAAGAAACTGGGATTCTGACCCTAAACAGGGATTTTAGCTGCAAAATACCAAAACACAAGTCCACTAAAGGCAACTTCATGCACACACTACAACTTTTGGCTGTGACTTTATTAAAATTCAGCATTGTGCACTGTAAAAGAAAAAGAAGAAGAAAGAATCCTTTATTAGTCACATAGAGTCATACACAGTACAACATTGTGAAATTACTTCTCTGCATTTGACCCATCCCTGAGGGAGCAGTGGGCGGCCCCTCGTGGAGCACCCGGGGAGCTAAGGATTCAGGGTCTTGCTCAAGGACCCTACAACAAGTAGACCCTGGTGGGATTTGAACCGGCTACCTTCTGATCGGGAGACGGCCACTCTACCCACTGAGCCACAGCCGCCCACAAACTAGGTAGAAGCCTGATTCTGGGCCTTCAGGTGAAAAGATGTTTCAAACCGAGACTGAAGTGGAAATCAGTTGAAATCCTAATTTTAAGGTTGATTGAATAACAGTAATGGCTTTTCAAAAACTGGCTTATTTAAAGTTTTTGTAATGACGCAGAAGTAGAGGTTATCTCCTCCAGTTGGTTACATTTGACTCTTAAAGCTGAGACGTTTGTTGATAAGAAAGGATGGTGAGGAGACTCCTCAGCTCGCTCTACAACTGTCTGATCATCATCATCATCATCATCATCATCATCATCATCATCATCATCATCATCATCATCATCATCATCATCATCATCATCATCATCCTGCTTCTGTACCTTCATCTTCAGCAGGAGGCTCATTTAAGAGGGAACGCTCTGATGGTGGCACTGCCTCACCTGACCAGCAGGAAACAGCTGACAGACTTTTGTTTGTGAAAAGAACAATTAAAATAGGAGCAGAGTGTGTGATGACATAAATCCATCATCTGAGCCTCAGAACCTCATATTTGCTCAGAAGCTCATTAAAAACACATCAGAGGAGCAGAAGGTCTCTCTGGGCGTCATGATGAAGAACATCTATTGACTTAGACTGAATTCCCCGACTGACTCTCCTACAGCTCATCTGAAGCATTTAGCAGTTAGCGTTAACGTATCTGCGGGTATCACCTGTGCTTTTTCATGGAGAGAGGAAGCGGTGAAGGACCACCTCATGACGCCATCAGCATCTTACTTCATCAGTTGTTGGATATATCAACATTAGTTGTTGGATATATTCCATTTTTTTTTTTTTCAAAAACTGGAATAATTCAAGATGAATGTTTTTCAACACATTTCCTCCACACTCAGACGGACACACACCTGACCGGCATTCTGACCCTTCTCAAATACCAGAATCAGACTCAAGTGATTTTAACAGACTGGTGATCCTTACACTGTAAGTACATATCAGTGTATTAAAATGGTTTGTGAAACCTCCAACTCTGATTTTCCTATTAACTTGAAAATATTGTTTAGCAGTAGCTTCTGCTTCCCTTTGCGTTCCTCAAACTCATCATCTCAGTGTCATGTAGACCAGATAATGTGACTGAAGATGGCGAGGAACCAGGCGGGACATTATCTCTTTCTCTTTCTCTCTCTCTCTCTCTTTCTCCCTATCTTACTCTCTCTCTCGCTCTCTCTCATGTTTAATAAACTTGTCACCCTGGAGACAACAAACTGATGAGGGGAAGACATTCTTGGCTGAGAAAAAAAAATTGATGAAGAGAAGAAGAGGGTCTGGAAGAAGAGAGGAAGAGGGAGAGGGAAGAAGATAAATGGGAAGAAACTCACGGATGATTGGATGCCCTGAATTCTGGGAGATATATTGGTATTTTTAGAGGACTGGGTCAGAACATCTCCAGAACTGCAGGTCTTGTTGGGTATTACTGGACTGGAGTGGTTAGAACCTACCAAGGTGGTCTGAGGGAGGAGCAGCAGCGTCACTGATGGTGGTGGGGAGTGAAGGCTAGCCAATGTTGTTTGATCCTACAGAAGATCTACTGTAGGCAGGACTAATGAAGAAGTTCATGCTGGTTCTGACAGAAAGGAGTCAGAACACACAGTAACTTAACAGTGACATCACAGATAGTAGAGCTGCCTGAAGGTGTGCATAGCAGGATATATTTTTATTTTCTTAACGTTTGATCTCCAACAGCAATAATTACTGAGTTTGTTTGCAGAAAGGTTCACTGGTGGTCCTCCAACAGAAACTGCTCAGCTCCGCGTTGCATTCAGGGGTTCATCAGAATGTGGGACAGTGTGTGTGTGAGTGGGTGTGGCTGAGGTTGAGGGTAGGCTGGTTGTCTATTTTGGGACTGCTGGCTGCATTCCTTCCCTTATTACTGAAGACAGGGGGGAGGAGGGGGGAGGAACGGGGACAGCTGGACCCCTGCCGAGAGGGAGTTAAGGAGTCGAAAGTAGGAAGGTCAGTGAGGGGGGGGGTCCCTAGAGAGACTCAGGTGGTTTTACGATGCAGCTGTTTGCAGGAGATGGAACTGCCAGGCAGCAGGAAAAGAGGGACACCAAAGAGGAGGTATCTGGATTTGGCGAGGACATGCAGTTGGTTGATGTGAGAAAAGGAAGATTGAAACAGATGATCTGCTGTGGATACGCCTAAAGGGAACAGCCCAAAGAAGAAGAAGAGGAAGAGGAGGAGCTCCTACCCAGCAAACCCGATGCTTCAGACTCCAGGAGATCCAGAGGGGCAGCAAAGCTAGCGCTAAATTAGCCCCTCAGAACCACTGGATCCACTGAGATTCAAAATGTTAGGTTCTCACTCAGAAGGAGCTCAGGAACACCAGAGTCCATCACCTACTTCCTGTTCAGAAACCTACGGGCAGACATAACGCTGCTGACTATCTAACATTAGATGCTACAGCAGATGTGAAGATCATCATTTATTTACACATCAACATTTCAACATTTCATCATTTACATAATTTACAAAACGGCTTGATGCATTTTTATTACTTGCTTTGATGATGTTTACCAGATGCTAAGTAATGCCAAAAAGTTTCTGCTAAACCGGATTTCTAACATAAGTGGATTTCTTTTCTTATTTCTCTGTGTTTTTTCTTTTTAAATCAGAGTTTCTTCATCCTGTAGCGGACTCATCTTTTATCCACAGACAGCGTGACCGGTTTGTGATTATTATGATTGTTATTAGCTCATATTAACAACAGGAAGGTTTTGAATCTGTTTAAATTAGTCTGTTTGGCAGAGGGACGCTCCTCCAGTCAGACAGAAACCTGATCACCAGAAGGGTCCGTAGGTCCGTCTGGTTTGTCATTTATACATGCATAAATAAAGTATTTTTGGGGAAGTTGATTTCTGCAGGTCACATCAATCGGCAGGGACAGTTCTGATCCTGGTGCAACTTTAGAAACATTAAAATCTACTTAAAGCTGCACTAATTATTGAAGTAAAGCAGCTTTAAGAGTCCTGAAGATGACAATGAAGATGTTGGTCATTAGCTTAATGTGAGGCTGTTTTCTTCTAATGAAGCAGGCTGACCTGAGATCAGCTGTAAACTTTACCTTGGATGGATATATTTGTACTTAATTTCTGTGGCCTGGGCGGGATGCTTATTTTAGACTCAAGGGATGGTTGCAGAGGTGCGTTTGAGATGAAGGTGCGTGAGGAGAGGAGATGATGCTGATGATGCTGATGCTGCTGCAGTCCACTGCAGACAACGGCTCCGCGCTTCCTCTTCCTCCACCGACCCCTCCTTCCCCTGCATTCGGACGTGAGCAGAAGCCAGTGGCTGACTCAGCACTATCCTCACGCCTGATTGGTTGATCAGGGAAGGAGACAAGAGTGTAACAGAAGCCTTTGTCCTGCGCTCAGCCCCTTTTCTGCTCCTGGAGATAAACCACGACTGTGGGATGTAGACTCTTGCTGACCTTCAGCTGAGGCGTTGTGCCGCCGCCGGTCAACCCTCTCCTTATCAACCCTCTCTCAGGGTTACCGCGGCTTCAGATAATAACTTAAAAACCACGTACACGGTGTAGTTTACTGGAGAAAAATCGTACTTCAAGAAAAATGTTATGAAAAATAATGAATGTTTCAGCTTGCTTTGGTTCTACCATCAGAGCCTGAGAAAATCTGCTTTGTGGGAATTCTTGTAATAATTAACTAGTTTACTTCATAAATTAGCTGGGAAATGCAATTTTATCTTACTGATAGGCTATTGGAAAGTGTTGTGTCTCAGAATAAACCTGTAATACTCAAACATTAGACCAGTTAACCCGGTCTGTTACCCAACTGTTCCATCCGCCACGCAAAATACAAGAAAACCCACCAATGTCCAGAACCTTCAGAAAATCAGGGTGAATCTCATCCAGGGTGAATCCCCTGTCTCCTGCCACCACAGAGCTTCTTAATGTTTTAAAGACTAGTCAGTGTTTCTTCCATTCACGCAAACATTCATCAGAATCTACGATCAGGAGCGATCACTTTTCACTCCAGTGATCAGACGAGCCATCTGGAGCAACTTCAGGGTCCAGTATCATGCTCAAAGGTTCTGTGCCGCTGTAGGCCGCAGCTATAATGAACTGACCAGGGCTTACGAAGGCTTATTTTCACTTCGAAATTTCATTGGCTTAAGATGTATGTATTAGAATACATGCAGTAGACAACATTATGTCTACTGCGGTCCTTCAGAAAAAGAGCATTTAAAAATACCCTACGCAGCAACAGGAAACATAAGCCTGTGTTTATGCCATACACAGAAAAATACATCACAGAATCCTGTTCTAACAGCTTTTGTTGGTAGATATGGGATCATCATCAGCAGGAATCATTGACTGTGCATACTGAAGGACAACAGGCAGCAGCTACACTGCTGGTTTTCAAAGACTATTCCTGAAATTATCTTGTGCCCACAAGATAATAACTTGTGCCGACATGATCAATTCTTTTTTCTCAAGGGATTCCGTAAAAAGGTGAAACAAAGTTTAAAAAAACAAACAACCTCTCTTTCTCCGTATTTCTTAATGTATTTAACGACTTCAGACGCTGAGGCCATCAATTATTCTATTTTATTTATCAAATATAAGTAAAGAAATAATGACTAAAAAATGTTTTTTAGCTTGTAATAAGACATTATATTGAGATAAAAGGCATCAATGATTAGCTGAGAAATCTCATTTTGCTCTACATTTGTTAGATTAGGAAGTATTACTAAACCAGAGATGCTTAGAATTAGGAGTTTATTTTTTGTTACCGTACATGACATGTCACTCTCTTCATTCATGGGTACATTTAACTTATTCTAGGTTGTATAATAGTGACACTGTTCCAGGTCTGAGACAACCCTGTTCTTTTTGAAACATGACTGAGAGGCGCTCTCTCTATCTGACTGAGATGTTTTTTGCTTCAGTGGTCGCGTCTGAAATCAGGTGAAATGAGATGTTTTGACTAGAAATAAGACAAATACACTTAGTAGATTTTGAGTTCTTGTAATGTTCATGAAGTGTGTGAACTTTGTGTTTTGTTTAAAACATCATGAAGACTTTTGGTCCTTAGATGAATCTTGATGGGGTATCCGACATTCAGCGTTATATTTTGTGATTATTCTAGCGTTTATCTTGATTTTACCTCGCAATGATTTAATCCTTAAAGCCGTTTTATTCCGTAACCTTTTAATCTTACATGCTTAAGGCGATCGATTCCTGTTTAGATGATATGTTTAATTAATTCCCTCCTTCACGCTACGAAAATCTCAAAATCTGTCTTGTGGTTAAAATATCAAATTTCAGACGCATCACTGAAGCAGAAACATCTCATTCAGATGGAAAAGTCTATGTAGAATATCTTAGGTGTTCAACGTGAGTATTTCCAGCTGACGCAGACACGTTTTTCTTTCTTAACATGATCAAACACAATTATTTAATCTTATTTCAAGAACATGATCTGGAATCTGGAAAACTGTCACAATTGTACAACTTCAGATTCAGTTAGATGCTCCTGAAATGAAAAGTCTCACATGTATATAACAAACTAACATCTACTTTAAAGGGAAAACTCTTCCTAGAACCAGTAAGATTAAGTGCAAATGTACATTTCTCAGCTAGTCTCATTTATCTAAATGTCAGATTTTACCTGTAGAAATCTGAACAAAGACATTTTCACTTGTTCTGCTTTGATTTTCTTGTTATATAAAAAAACAACAACCCTGTAATTAGAATTTCTTTACTTTCTTTTTTTTTTTGAAGGGGGCCTTTTACTGGAGACCATGAAGACGAGGAGAAAAAAAACCAACCTTTTATTTATCTTTTTTAAATAGGGAGATGACCTGTATCCTCCTCCGTATCTGTAGAAGCTGATGATGATCGCTGACGGTTGTCTAACCAGCCTGTAAAACTGCATGACAGACACATGCCGTAAATAACGGAGAGTAAAACCACGGCAAAAAGCCCGGAGAAGATCTGACCCCCAGCCAATCCTCCTGAATGTGATTTTATGTGATACGAATTGCTGAGATGTCCATTCAATAATGAAATGGAGGTGGTGTCTGAAGCTGCTGGGGATGGCCGGCATCAGCAATCATCTGCTCATAAACCAACATCAGGACGTAGAAAGTGCCGCCGTTAGTTACGCTGCACTAAAAGTCTTGGCAAAGTAGAACAAAGGGAGATAAACGGAGAGAAAGGAATGATGATGAAAAGATTCAATTCCTCCAGGGAAGGGAGATGAAGAGAACGAAAGGGCAAGGAAGAAGTTAGAGGAGATGATTTAACGTGCAGGTTCTAAAGAGGCTTTCAGTCGGAGGAATATTAAAGTGAAGACGTCATCCTGTTTGTCGGGGAATGATGTCATCATCCATGAGCAGCGCTGCCAAACCGCATCAGACGGCCTTCGCTTTTCACCTTTCTTCATCCCTCTCTCTCTCCTCCTGCGGGCTCATTCCCACTCTGAACACGCTCCAACATCCCCCCACCTCCTCCACCTCCTCCACCTCTTCCCTTAACAAACCACCGCCGCCACTTAGGCGTTTTAACCATGCATTCATTATGGGCCGCAGCAGGACAGCAAAGGCGCACTTGATATTCGCTCTGACGTGGAACAAAAAATCCACTGCAATTTGAGTCAGAGATGATCTCTGACCCGACGAGCAGCCAGCTGTGACGGACTCGGACCTCCACCCTATCTAAACCCTGCGAGGATCAAAGTTTTCATCACAACAGCTCTTATTTAACAATAACGATGTAAAAAAACACGACTATGTAATTTATTTAAAAGCTGGAGGCCGTAACCGATCCCTCACACGAAGTGTCTAATGGTGTCGGACTGATGGAGTCGTTTTCATGCCCAGCACCCTTTTCAAGCTTTTTTTGAATCCAGAGCACCCATGGGAGGGTTGACGTTCCAGTGATGTATGATGAGGTGCATCACTGCCGCATTGCTATCTGAGGCCAGCCGAAGGAGGGTGCATCATTGAACCAACAAAAGCCCGCGTAGAGTCAGTGGGAAGACGTTAAGATGTTTTCCCGTTTAAAGTGTGGATCATTTAGACAATGACATGAATCTATGCACAAACACAGCAGCGATCAGACGTCCTGCAGTCCTGAGAGAGAACTCAGGGACAAGAACTGCTACCAATGACATCACTACAGTTACTGTTCCCTTAACAAACAAACTGAGTGTAGCATAAGTGAAGACACAGTTTCTACACCGTGTCGTTAAAGTATTTATCAGACTGTGTGAATATTACTTTATTATTTTGTTTTTTTTTACAGACCTTTATGAATTTCTCCTCCAAACCTGCCTGTAGAACAGTTTCTAGTGAGGTTCTCACCCGAAAGGATCGATATTTCTGAGAAATGTCGCTGAGGAACATGATGACCTCAGGTCTAAGGTTGGAGCTGGAGAAATGTAAAAGACCACTGAGATAAAAACACAAAATCTCTGGGTGGTCTCAGAGCTGCTGCTTCTCCTCAGACCTTCAGTTGAATGTGGAAGTGATCTGCTGATGTCGCCGCATCCGACAGGAAGAAGTGTTTTAGCTTCACCGAGTGAAGTTCTACCAAAGCAGACCATAATTACAACAATAGCCTCAGGCCGGCTCACAGCACCCACTCAGACTGTGGTACTTCAGCTGCTGAGGCAGCACTCTGTCGGCGTGTAAAGCCCACCGTTACAGACGGAAATCCTCTCATCATACACTGTAAAAACCTCGCCGCGACACGATGGAAGCAATTATCTCCAAGAACACAACCATCAGTGGGACAGATCAGAAGGCAGAACTCTTTATGGCCGCCGAGATTCACTCTCTGCTTCACATGTGCTCCTCGCAGTCCAACCCTCCCTCAGCCTCCACCCTCTCCACCTTCTGCATCCTTCCCACACTCTCTACCTCTACATCCGCTCCACCCTCTCAATCATCTCCACCTTCTCCATTATCTGCCCCTTTTCCATCCTCTCTACTCACTCCACCCTCTCATCCTCTGCATTATCTCCACCTTCTCCACCTTGGCCATACTCTCTATCCTCTCCTCAGGAGCTCTAGAGTGTGAAAATAGGAGGCCAGCTTCTCCACCCGTCTCAGACGTTGAAACGGAGCTGGATAAAGTACTTGCATTCTTTACTCGAGTCAAAGTACAGTTAGTGACCTCTTTACCGAAAAACGTCTGAGAATGTTCAAGCTGACATTCATGGAAAGTATAAAAAAAAAGGTGCAAAAATCAGTAGAATTAATAAACAAAAATTAAAAAAAGAAAAAAAAAGAAGAAAATATAAAGTATTAAAGAGCAGCATTCATGTACCTGGAAACTAAGTCCAAACTTCTGACTGTTTCTGTTTGTTTTTTCATCTATTTTCTTGAGACATTTAAATGATTCAAAATAAAATTAATCAACTTAAGGTGACAAATCCATTTTTAATATATAAATAGATTAAAATGTTCAGATATTGATGTAATAATGTGGAAAGTAAAAGTAATAATTTGTAAGAAAAAAACACCTAAGTAAAATACAGATACCTGAAACCTCCATTGAAGTATAGTAATGGAGTATTTGTACTTAGTTACTTCCCTCCTCTTTGGATAAATGATGTGTTCTTGAGCTGTGTGTGTGATCACAGCCCATCCCTGCCTGTGTTCATGATCCAACAAATTACTTTTGTTTGATTTTTGCAAATCACAAAATGAATTTACAAACATTTTTAACCAATCTATAAGAGAAAAACAATAATGAACTAGAAAAAATCACTCAGAGAGTGCAAACACCCGCCAAGGCCAGAACCCATCAGAACCCTCTTTGTTTCTTCCTCTCTTAAACAGACATTGTTGCATCACTTCCTGTTCCTCTGCTGCATAAAACATCAAAGGAACAAAACACTGCAGTAGCCAAGGTTTAGAAAAAATCCCTCCAGATTTATCCATTAATGTCTTCGTTATTGGCCGCCTCTAAATCTACAGAACCTCCCTGGTGGAGGTGAGGACATATAAGATGCAGAATTTTCCATAACATTTAACGGCCTTGTGTCACCTATAGGTTAATATGACCAGCAGACACCCTCTGCTCTTCTCCATCACTGTAGCTCGATGACCTCCTGACCTCCTGACTCTCCTGCCTTCTGCTCCTAACCACACCCTCCTCTGGTTGACTGAGAGGAGGTGGAGACAGACAGCACACATGTAAATGTGACACTGTCACACCATAAAGACACTGAAGACACAAACATCCATATGGAGGCTGCTCCTCTGCAGTCAGACCATCTAGTCTGCTGATGCTGGACCGATGAGCTGATGAGAATCCACCCTGACCGTCATTCTTCTGTGAGCCCCTGTGTTCTAAGCCCGGTTCTACCAGCACATCAGAGACAAAGCCTGCACACCGAAGGAGTCACTAAACCGTCTCAGAAAATGTGGGCGGAGTTGAACCAGACGCTAATGAATCATTAAACATCACAGGGGTTCAGCAATTTAACATGAATAAAAGTTTGATGAGACTTTGATGTCTCTCCAAAGTTTACCCCAGGATTTCCCAGGATCATTGTCTGACCAGGTGAACCAGTGATCAGACATCCGAGGGTGGAAATCAGAACACGATCATTCTCCTTAATGTGACGTCATCACTCATTATCACATTATCGGAGTTCACATCAGTGAAAGAAAATTATCCAAAATATTGATTTTGACTAAATTAGATTGACTAGAATGTTAATTATAATAATCTAAAAGAGATCAAATATTTCACTGATCAAATCTGACACACGTATCCTCAGAGTTGTCTTGGACTGAGAACGACTAGAATTACTTTTAGACAACCAATAGATGCAGTGACTAAATGGGCGTGGCTTCTCGTTGTGTGCGAGGGGGCGGGGCTTTATGCAGTCTATTGGAGTCTAATTCAAGCAGATATCTGCTTAATTGATTGAAAAAAAATGACCTCCACATTGATCCCTCTGCTGGTGCAGGCGTGCGTGTGTGTATGTGTGTGTGTGTGTGTGCGCTTGTGTGTCGGCCCACCGAGGCAGAATGCACGTCTTAATTGTTAAATGATAAACAGTCATTTGTTTTTCTGATTACTCTGCCTGTTGTCTTGATGGATTTTCAGTTTGAACTGATGAACCGTCATCCTCGCAGTAAAATCATGGGTCAGGTAGATAATTAACT
Source organism: Lophius americanus (assembly GCA_037951165.1). Classification (NCBI taxonomy): domain Eukaryota; kingdom Metazoa; phylum Chordata; class Actinopteri; order Lophiiformes; family Lophiidae; genus Lophius; species Lophius americanus. The sequence continues at coordinate 1,907,969 of JBBDHG010000083.1, read as the reverse complement.
TTTAAACCTCGTAATTATGACTAATTCAAGGTTCTGGAAGTCTTGGATGTGTTTTTGAGGAGTGATGAGATCCTCTTTTAATTGTTTCATTAGGAAACCTTCAGGTGTTTGTTTTCTGTTTAACACAGATAATCATACAATCAGGTTTGGTCCCACAGGAGGTGTTACTGAAGCCCGTGGTCCGCGAATGTAACATCCTCATTTGTTGAACTTCGAATTTCATTGTAAACAGCTTTCATATTAAAGCAGAGTCCTGCTCTCCTGCTGCAGTGATGATCCGTCTTTCCATCAAAACAGGACGAGCGTAAACTTTTATGATTGTGATGAGCAGCAGGGATAAATCCGTCCCATCACACATCTGTCACATCAGGGCATGGACCATCATGCACTTCTGGCTCAATCACACTGATGAAGACCACAAGGCCTCAGGTGAGCTGGCATACCAGAGAACTCTTTTCTCTGAGATTCTCTGTTTTGTAGCAGAAGTTACTGACACCCCTGCCCTCATTCATCAACATCTTCCTCAGTTTGTTCTTAGATTTGCTCCTAAGAAGACGCTGAAGAGAAAACGTATCGTCAGATTCATGAACCCTTCTTAAACTGCCAAATGGAAATCTATCGTAAGTTCATTCAGTAAGACTATCCTCTCACACACTCGTGCCAGAGTAATAATGCTTATACCACTATTAACCTCATCTTCCGCACATGCTCCACAATCTGGTCCATCGATTCATATCAGGTGCGCTGAATCAGGTAACCTCAATCATCCAATCACAGTGACACCTGCATGCTCAGCTTATCAGTTGCTGTCTTTAAATATGACTATTTCCATTCATCCAGTTCTTGCTTGCTGCTGGTTTATGCCCCCTCCACCTCTCCATCCCCGCCTAACCCTCGCAGATCCATCAACGTCATCATTCATCCGCTTCAGTAGTAGTGTCAATCTCCCTGAAGAGTCTGAGCACAAAATACTTTTTAATAGATTAATTAGTATCTCTTAAATTGGTGTATCCTATTCTGCACGCGATCTGGAAGATTTTACCTGTGGTCCTACTTAGCATAAATTAAAGCTCCGCCCATTCCCCATTGAAGGGCCGAGTGCAAGACGCGTGACTGCTGCGGAAATACCGAAGAGAAAGTGTGAAGAAAGTAAAGCTCTGGACTCCAAACATAAACGCATAAAAAAAAACTGGCGGGGTACAGGCTTCCCCACAATAATCACAGTTGGACCAGTACATCGAGGACTTAATTATTTATTTTCAAATAAACAGAAAAAACACCCTCTGAAGCACAGCCAGCACCTTCTTGCAGCAGGGCACCATAAAAGACTTGCGTTGATACCTAATATTCTTGATTGTGCAAAATTTTTTCATACTCAAAAACAAAATTATGAAATCAATCCCACAATTTTTTTAAAATTATTATTATATTTTATGAATGTAATTCAAATTTAATTTTAAATGCATTAGAAACACAGAAAATCCTTGATTCATTAAAATTTTTCCTTACATTTTCTTTTGCTTTTGTTTAGTTTTCTTGTACGATTAATTTAGTTTTTTTCTGACTGCATTTGTTTATTTAATATTTATGTTGTCATTAACTTGACGATATTTTTACCCTTATTTTTACCGACACTTTTTAGAATGTGGTAAGCATATTAAAATTTACAGTAAATGATGTTAAACCATTTAACAGTGTATACTTGTGAAATGCTGTTGGCTTCAATGTTAAAAAAGTCTGAATTTATTGGAATTTACAGGAATTTATATAAAACCCTTGGAATATATATAAATTTACAGTTGATCCGTTATTTTCATGGTATTTTACCTTAATGCCTTGCACATGGGCACGATATTTTTTTTAGGGCGAAATTCAACCACAGCTGGTGGTATTTTACCATAAATTAAACAGAAATTATTTTGACCATCATGGTCACGAGAATATTTCGAGTTCGATCAATGTTTGATCACTGATTATTCACACATAGTAACAGATTACTCACATATAGTAACATATTACTCACACATAGTAACAGATTATTCACACATAGTAACAAATTACTCACACATAGTAACAGATTATTCACACTGTAATATATTACTCAGATAGTAACATATTACTCACATATAGTAACATATTACTCACACATAGTAACAGATTACTCACACAATGTAACAGGTACGATACTATTAACACGTGAAGTTAAATTATTTTAGGTCTTACCTGTCCTCAGACACCAAGGGGATGCAGATAAACCTGATAGTTGTGAAAATGTTTCAAGGTTATTTTGGGGATGTGATTCAGGCCAGGCTTAATTTAAAATAAAATAATGAGCAGAACGGTTGGCCATTGTGGAATAATTCAAATGAAGTCTGATAAACACAGCAGAACTGAGGAATCACTCATCAGGGACGGAAGCATGTAGAAGTTCAGCTCTCAACCCACGGGAGGTAAAATTGGCAGCAGAGAAGAAGGACTTCTCCACCGTAACCTGTGGTGAGACTGACGGACAGGTAGAGATACACATGCAGGTAGGAGGATCTCTCTTCTGAGACCGAACTGAGACTATTGTATCAAAACTCAACTGTTAGGTAAAAACTTTAGATCTCCTGTTTCTTTGTCCCAACTGCCTGTATTTGAAAGTTATAAAGAATCGCTGCCTATTAATTGCAATTAAATGACACTTCTGCTCCCACTAACCTTAACCCTCGGATATTTTAAATGATGCACTCCATTTTTTACTCTTAAAGACAAATCTTTAACTTCATTCTAAGTTTCCAGTGCTTTAATGACTGTTTGTCGGTTTAGTGATGATTTGTAAAATGTGTTTCACCTGTTAGATCTATAAAAGAATAAAACTTCATGTCCGGTCAAATGAATTATTACTTCTGTCAACATTATAACTCTAATATAAATGAAGGTTTCAGGCGCCTTTACTGAGACGGTTGACCCCTGGTGGGTTCCTGCAGTTGGTGGACTGGTTGCAGCTCTAGCGTTAAATTCCACACAGGCAGATTATTTGTTTCCAGTCGATGTTCCACATGACTGATCCGGATGTAAGAACCTCTAATCCCCCTCCGGACCCTCGGCTTTCTAGCTGTGCTTCTGCTACTCCCAGATAGAGGAACCAGTCAACCAGCCAGCTCCACCAGCAGAGAGCCGGAGCGGGTCAGGGCCGAGGAGCGGGGCTAAGCGACGGCACTGGTTTACTTTCTAGCTGTCCAGCTTTGGCTGCCTCAGCACGGTGCCGCAGTCAGCATTGTTGCATATTTAATGTCCTGATGAGAGCTTCCACCTGCTGACACAGGCAAAGTGACAGAACAATACCCGACCAGCACCCCCTCAAAACCCCCCCACCTCCAACACACACACACATTAACGCACACACCCACACCGGCCTGAACAGCATCATCAATCCAGTCCATGCCTTTTTCACCTCGCCTCATCTCACACACTCACTGCTCCCTCCACTCCAATCCCACTTTAGTCAACGCTGCACCCCCCCCGTTTCCCTTTAGACGCCCACACTTACACACACACATGTTGGCAGATACAAACAGCTTTTATATTTCGAGGGGTGTAGCAATGTGTTCCTCACTGAAGAAAGCCATTACTATAGATTACACCTGTCTCTCATATTGACGGTTCTTTTACTTTGGCGGGGTGTGTGTGTGTGTGTTTGTAGTCATTTTTAGTAGTTTGTATCATTCTTGATGACCCCCGCCCTTACCCCCCCCCCACACACACACAAACACACACACACTGTCACACACAAACAAACGCAAGGATAAGACGGAGGCGGGTGCGATCCTGATCGGAGCAGAACCGCGTTCCAACTGGCCCAAATACACCTGAACAGGACGGGGAAACCCTAACTGGGTCAGATGCAGTATTTATATACAAACTGGGTCAAAATGCATATGCTAAACACTCACTGCATCGCCCCAGCACATCAGTCAGTGTTCCAGCACACGTGAACATCCTATACACTATAAATCCTGACGAAGTTCATTTAACTCTTATAAACCTGAAACTGGCAACACAATTCGTCAAGTTTTTAGAATAAATTCATATAAACCACAGGTCACTTAAATACTCTATCTCGTCCTCGGCTGTCGCCCATGACAGCAAGGGTCTATCCCTGAAAAGTCCCCAATCCATTGCGTTGTACTAGCATTTTCCCGGACCGAACTCAATAACACAATAATAATCTCAAACAACAACAAAGATCAGATCCCATAGTGATTCAATGATGAAGAAAAATGCAGTTAGCTAGTTTTCCTGAGCTCATTGATAAAACAAGACAGATTTCATTCTGTCCATTCATAGAAGCTACATTTACCCACACTTGGGTTGATGATTGGGAAATTATGGCGCACTAAGTGTAAAGTGTAAATAAAGAGCTCCCACTAGTGAGTGGAAAATGAAATGTTGTAGTGAAAAGATTATTATTATTATTATTATTATTATTATTATTATTATTATTATTATTATTATTATTATTATTATTTTCATCATCTAAAATTACTGACATTTATTTCATCACCAGACTCAGCTCACAAATCTCCACAGGAAATCCTGAAAGTTTCTTTCTCTGCTTTGAGTTTGAAATATAACCAAGGAGTGAAAACTTTCCTCCAGAAGTCTCATTTTAAAGACAGAAGTACAAACATGCCTGAAATCGAGGGGATTCCTGTAAAACTATCAGGGTGAGATTACAAAAAGTGGTTGAGTACCATAAACCAAGGGGAAAGATACGAATACATGACTGAGAAATTAGATGTAATTTGACTTTTTGAAATTTTGAATGATTACAAGCCATTTTATGTATCAAACTAGTTACTTTATGGTTTTACAGTGTAGATACAGGAGTGACTTTTAGACATGTAAGCCGTGTTTTTCCACTGCCTCGATACCGACGGCATGAATCCTCACATTGTGGAAAATTCTTTCAAAAGTTTCACTTTTGTTTCTTTTGAGCTAAAAGTCGTAACTTTCCCCTACACTCAAAAAAGCTTATTTTGGATTTACTTAACCCAGTTGTGTCTGCAGTTTCTACCAATCTAAGCTGAATTATGTATAATTTAATAACATTATTAATATTGTATAAAACCAACATTAGTGTATTAAGCAAATGTGACATGATTTGGTTAACTAGGATGAATTAATTTGGTAGCTTTCAGTGAACTTAGCTGTAAATTACTGACATTACACACTGTCTCTTTTTATTAATCTGATTTCACTGTAACTGTTTTTATGCTGTATGACAAGAAGTAATCTAGTTCAGTCTTAATTAACTTTAGTTGAGTAAATTCAAGCAGGTTTGAACTTTTGTTTTTTTAACCAACATCAGTTACTAATTATTAACTATCTATAAAGAGCAAGATATAAGTCACAAGTGAAAACACAGATTTAAACATATTAATATATTTTCATTTTACTGTCTTGATGATAATAAACATTGCTATCAAATATTAATTTATTTTAGGATTTAGGGCGGCAAGTATTTTCTCCTCATTAACTTCAAAACGATGGCAGCCGGAATCTTCAGAAGGAAAATGTAAAAATATCAAGTTAGAACTAAGATTCAGGAACGAAAGTCTTACAACTTTGAAGAAACGTTTTGATTTTCTGATCCTACTTTCAATGGGAATGTTTTTGCCCTGAAGCTGCTGCGAGGATAAATACTGTAAATTACTGACATGTCACAGGATCTGAAGGCGAAATGACAAGAATTCCCCCCAAAATCTACAACCTGTCCAAAAGTCATGCCAATCGCGTTATCACAGCCGTTCTGTAAAAAATGTGTCACAAAAGTGTAACAGAAGTGTAACAAAAGCGTTACAAAAGTAAAACATGGTAACAGGAAAATCGTAAAGACCGTCTAATTAAATACAGTAGATTTACGGATAAGATTTGTTGTTTTTTCATGAGGAAACAGTAAATAACTTTATCAAATCCAATCTGACCATCATCTCCTGTGTGAGTGAGTATGTGTGTGTGTGTTTGTGTGTTTATGTCAGTGTGTGTCAGTGTGTGTGCGTTTGTGTAAGTGTGTGTGTTTGATTATGTATGTCTGTGTGTGTATGTGTGTGTGTCAATGTGTGTGAATGCGTGTGTGTATGGGTGTGTGTTTGAGTATGTATGTCAGTGTGTGTGTGTGTGTGTGTTTGTGTGTGTCAGTATGAGGGTGTGAGGGTTAGAAGGGAGGGCTGATGAAAGATGAAAAAAGGAACATTTGAAAAATGAAAATTGTTTTGAATGCGTCTCTGTAAAAAACATTTGGGGATAAAGTTTGTGAAGAAATGTCAAAAATATTTCAGAAAACTTCACATCAAACTTTTGACTCGTGTTCTTGGAGGACGTCTCTGAAACGTAAACCTTTCATGCTGAAACTTATTGACCTTGTTTTATTTTTCTGCTGGAACATCCATTAATTCCTGACCAAACCTCCCAAACTCTCACAGTGGAGCTCAAACCCCTCAGAGTTTTGATCTACTGGGCTGAAGATGAAGATGAAGATGAAGCCCCCATTGTTTTCAGAGTTTAGATATGTTTAAGGTAGGTTGGTGAAGAATGACATGAACATTTGAGATGGATTATTCTGGAGGACCATTCCTCAAACCGCTTTGACCCGAGTCTCGGTCCCAGATCTGATCCCATCGTTTCACCCCCAGATATTTAATTCTTCTATTCATCTATTTTATTTTTATTCCCTACTTTTTCCTTCATGTATTTTTTACAAATATACAATTTTTTGCATATTTAATTTTTAATTTTCATATCCATTTTATTTTATCTGTGTCGGTGCGTTACTCATTTTTAACATGATAATGATTTGTCATTAAAACGTCTATTTTCACATTTTTAGTCTTAGATCTCTTGATGGTGTGGGAGTTTCTCAGTGTCTAGTTCTTTTCTAAAGTGTCATTTGCGCAGTAATATCTGGTGCACTGCATTTGTAAAAACAATAGATGTTTTCATGAAGGAGAACATGTTCTTCCATCGCCTCCGTCACCTGGCATTAATAACTACTGCGGACGAGGAGAGGGCCTCCTGTCTGCCAGCAGAACCTGCTGACTGGATGCAGCTGCATCTCCAGTTTCTGCTCCAGACGTTTCTCTGCAGCATCAACTGGTCCACAGCGCCGCCTTGAAACTACTGCCGGCACCGGAGCCCGGATCTGCAGGAGAAGTTTCTGTACGAGGAGAGGATTAGGAGTTTTACGTTGAAACCGTTCCCTGCCTGGGATACATACTTCTTTACATTCCATAGCTGCTCTTGTTCATATGGGCATATAAAGAAGTATGTCCCCCAAGCAGGAGACCACCGTCCTCAGAGGCATCATCCATCCCCCCCATCTCCTCCCTCCGACACACCACCCCCACTGAGAGGGAGGGAGGAGCTGTCCCCATACCCCATACATAGATATACACTGTAAAAACTCTTCATCTTACCAAGTACGTTTGTCTGATTCCTGGTATATTTAAAATTCTTAAATATCTAAATTTTTAGTCTGATTTCTAGAACATGAGTCTAATTCAAAGCGGCGGCTGAAGATCAGCGGGAAGTGCGGCCGTCTCCAAATCGGAATTGTGGAAGGAAGGTTGCAGGTTCGAGACCCAGCAGGTCTAAATGTCGTAGTGTCCTTGAGCAAAAGCCTGACCCCCTTTAATGCTCCCCCTCACGGAGCTGCCCACGCCCTCAGGGATGGGTCAAATGCAGAGAACTTGATTTTCCCTCAGGATAATTAAAGGATCTATTGATTTATTTATTTTTTTAACACAACTGGACTGAAGAGGTGACGTCTTACAGAAAAGATACTTTTGAAGGAGAAAAAAAACACATTTTTGAGCCTCATTTCACTGATTTTAGTAAATAAAATACACTCTAAAATACCAGTTATGCAAATACACTCTGAAATACTGATAATTAAAATCGACTCCAAAATACAAATAATTACAATACACTCTAAAATACCAGTCATTAAAATACACCCTTAAATACCAGTTATTATGTTTAAATGTTTGTCAGGTAGGAAAATAAGCCAGAACCAACGCATCGTTATGGAACATTTGAGATCAAACGACGCAATAATGACCTCACTTTGAAAAAAGTCACATCTCTGATCCTGCAGCCGCCCGTTTTTGACCTCAGAAATACATCAATCACATGACAGTCGTATTTCTAATAAAACATTTGAGTATTTCTTACTGCTATCTTCGTTTCTGTCTTTTTTTCCCCATTCATTTCATTTAATTTCTCCATATATACTCTCCACTGAAGATGGGTGAGTTTAGTTTTTAGTTTGTTGAATCGTCTTTTTGCTCTCTGACAGAAACACAGAATTAGTTTACGTCCCACATCTGGACTTTTATTTCTAATTAAAACAATAAAACAGAGAAAAGTCTTTCTCCTCGCCGTCTAGATTATAATTTATAAAATACTACAGTGAAACCATCAGCTCTGATGTACTATATATTCACACACACACACACACGCACAAATACACACACACACACACCTCACATACACACACGCACACACGCACACACACACATACACACACGGGATCATGTGATTCACCTTGAGTGTCGCTCAGAGGTTCAGCTGCAGTGCTGGAGTCAAACACAGGTGAGGTTGGTGAGGGGGGAGGGGGAGGTGAAATGAGGGAGATGCTGGACTTACCTGCAGGCAGATGTTGGATGGATATACTCCCCCCTTTCCTCCCCCCTCCTCCCCAGCATGATGCACCAGAGAAAGGAGCAGAGCGGAGAAGATGAAGAGCATGCGTTCGGGGTCCAGCCTCTGCAGTCACTCTGTGTTCAGCCACACTCTTTCCACACCCTCTCCTTCCCCTCATCCTCACCCTCAAAACTTTTAGTCCGTCACACTCGTCCCTCCGGTCCTCCTCTGCTGGGAAGTCCTCCTCCTCTCTCCTCCGTTCTTACTCTCACTCTTCTCCTACAATCTCCAGGCTACTATGCTATGCAGTCTTCTCTTGACTGCCCACTCTATATACTATCTCTCTCTCTCTCTCTCTCTCGCTCTCTCTCTCTCTCTCTCTTTGTCCTCCTCACACACCCCTCTCCACACTCTCTCACCCTCCTTCCTCTCTTTCAGTCAAACGGCGGCGGCGTCACAGTCCCGCGCTGAGTGGACTGAGTGGATGATGAGGTTGAATGGAGTCTTTGGCGTTGGATTACACTAAAGGAACGCCGCTATACAGTCAGTGTGTGTGTGTGAGAGTTGTGCATGAGCGTTAGAGAGTGTGTGTATGTGTGCGTGTGTGTTTTATTGCCCTTGTTGCTTGAGTGAACCCCGTTCACCTGAGATCTCCTGCCCTCTCACATTAGCCTCAGTCCCTCATCCACAAGCAAGCAACCCCACAAAGACACACACACACACATACCCATGCACACACAGACACACACACCGACACACACACAGACAAGAACCTCCCTACCTCTCTGCTGTCTCCCCCCCTCCTCCCTTGTCCTCTCAGAGATCAATACCAATTTATAGGCAAATGCACAAAGGCTGAGTTGGGCTTTTAATGAATTGAACCATTGCTAACGTCAGGCATCTAATGGTAGCTGAGAGGAGTGTGAAGGAAGCATGTGGAGTGTGTGTGTGTGTGTGTGAGGGTGTCTGTGTGTGTCTGTGTCGTTCTGCTTTTACCAAGAACGGAGTATTAGGGCCACACCGTTAAACTAGTCTTACGCTGTCGTCCCAGACAGTAAGGGTATATGCCTGAAAAGCTCCCTATCCCCTGCGTTGCACCAGTGATCCCCCTGATTGAACCCTTCAAATTAAATGTGACTCATTAATAATTTCAAACAACCCATATTGACTCAGTCTAATCATTTTTTATGAAGTAAGAAATATAATCTTGGAACAGATGCCACAGAGACTCACTAATGAATATAATTACTGTTAACTTCTTCATCTGAGCCCAGGAATAAAACAAGACAAATTTCCTTGTGTCGATTCATAGGAGCTAAAGTTAAACCGATTTGGACTTTGGACTTGGGTAGCAACTGATGAGAAACAGTAATTTATGAAACTGGAAGTTTTGCAACAAAGAGCCCCAGTTAGTGAATAAAATATGCAACAACTAAAGAAGAATAGGAAAAATACAAGTTTGATCTCCTGGAGGCGGTTTAAGGAGGTAAATTCGGACTGAATCAGACGAACGGTTATGAAGTTATGTCCGAAAATCAGGGTTTTGTCGTAAAAAAGCTCATCCTATTGAATAAAAGGTGATCTATTTGAATAAAATTTTACCCATAGTAGACAGATCTCCTCCAGTTGATTCATCTGAACCGAAAACGTCCGAGGAACACGGAGCATCTTCTCAAGATGTATTTCAATGAAGATTTTAATAAATTAATATTGAGTCTTTTGGCTCACAAACACATGATCAACATTATAAGAACTTATAAACCGCTCGGTGGGAAACTGAGATTGTTCTGAAGGAGGAGGTGGACAGACATGGAGGAAATGGTTTCCTTTGTGGAGCAGCAGATGCTGCAGGCTGTTGTTTGTTCCATCAGGAATAGTTTATTAGGAGAATTCATACAGTAGTTGGAGAAGAAACAGTGAGAATGATGAGGATTTTGGATCTTGAAGGAGAATAACTGCAGCGAACACAACAACTCAGACGCTGACAGTAGAAATACAGAGGCTCCAATGCATTATGGGACATCTATGAGAATTATAACTGCGCGCAGAAGGAATGAACGGCTGCAATGACGGATTCGTCATCACACGACATGATGGAGATTTATGCAATAAAGAGTGATCCTGATGTAATCAGACTACTTCATAAACACAGTGATGTGTGTGTGTGTGTGTGTGTGTTTGTGTGTGTGTGTGTGTGTGTGTGTGTGGTTCACAGACTACAAAGCTGTCGACTCGACGGTCTAAAAAATGACACCTTTATTTTCATAAAATTCTGACTTTTTTCACGCATGTAATTATTTTTTGTTTGAGCACTAATGTCCACTCATGCCCACTGTACAGTTTTCGAGTTCTATTAAATCCACTCTCTCTTGTGCAGGTTGAAAATATGAATCCCGGCTGAGGGTGAGTCTGTCTCCATCTGAAGCCCCACCATGTGTCCCACCTTCCGTCCTGGCTGCTCAGTAATTAAACTAAGAGTCTCCTCCATAAATCACTCCTCCTCTCCTCCCTTCCTCTCCTCGCGCCCACAGATGGAACAGAGGTTTTGTAAATCAGAACTGCTGGTTTTGTGCAGGAGATAAATGCATAAATAAAGTCCGGGCCGGGACCACATACAAGAAACACGACTGAAGCTGCTTCTCTACCCCGGCCTCTGAACATCGCCTTCGATCCCAGAATTCCGGGCTCAATATCTCCAGAGAGGAAAACCCTCTGCTGCAGACTGAAGGATGAATGTGCTGCTGTGATGCAGAAAAACACAACCTGGCAGGAAGTGGATTTGAATCTGACATCATCTGATATTTATCATTATTATTATTATTATTATTATTATTATTATTATAATTATTATTATTATTTATCCCTTCGTCTTCGGAGAGAATAACTTAAATACGCCAGTGAACGGAAGCAGGAAGTCCTCATCCTCTTAGGAAGCTTTCCTGCATCCCAGTCATCTGAATCAACTCTGATCAGCTTCTCTCAGGCTCCGCCCAGTTCATCTTACATGCTCCGCCCACCATTCCTCAGGGGTGGGTCAGATGCAGAATGTTGTACTGTGATAAAAATAGGCCCCGTTATCTTTAACGGTCATCTTCTGCCACTAATATTCTATTTCCTCTCTGTGGGTCATCTTCTCAGCATTCATCTCCGCTGCAGCTCAGCTGACTCATCATGACACTAACTTTCACACTCGGCCACAGATCACTTTCTTTACTTCCCTTCAAACAGCTGCGACTCTGCTATAACTGCTGCAGCCACGCAGAGCCGGGCCTGGCCGGGCCGGACCAGGCGGGGCCGGGACACCCGACACCTCTCTGTGGTCTCCTGACGGACAGCTGCTGATCTGACTGGTATCTGACGGGGTAAGACCGCCGGAGTGAGAGAAGGACCAGGGATGGTTGCATGGACACTTTTAGGAGCTTGAGTGACGGACGAGTGTGTCCGTCTAAAGATAGAGGTGAAATGATCTCATCCACCCTCAGCTCCACCCTGAGGACAGCCAGAAGATACTGGTGCTGTTTGCTTACTGTGAAGCACCATGGATCTTAGCACCATGTTCTGCTGCTGACATACACTCTAAAAAAATACCTTTATATGGCTACCACTTCAATAAAGGCATGATCACCAGATAAACATGTCATAAACGGATTAAGGTACGTGCTGTAGGTGGCAAAGATTTCTTCGATGCCTTGTGTTCCCTTTATAATGTCTGTAATTACACCAGAGGAGCGCGTTCGTCATTCAAAGTCTAAAAATTTCTGCATCATCTGGTTCAAAAATAGAAGAGTTGCAGTAACCTAGGTAGCGGGTCACATTTAGCATCTTTTAAGTAACCCACTGAAAAAACTAAAGAAGAAATTCTGCATTTCATCTTTAAAAAAAACTTCATTATTCTTGTAATTTAGAACCTTACACACAAAATCCATTTTTTAATCAGGAGGAAAATGAACAACTTGCTTTACTGCTGTGGCATCGATAGTACAAATATTTGCTTATAATGAAACATTCCTTAAACTAATCCTCCTGACTCGTCGTTGTTTGTTTGTTGATGGAAATATAAATAGAATCTGGGAGAAATATTGCTGCAAACGGTTGCATTCATTTTGTTTGTGGGGCTTAAACATTTTTTGTTACAGTGTATGAGTACATATTAAGAATGTGTGGCAAGAATGCAAAGGAAATATGTACAAAACCAAACTTTTTTGGTTTTATGGTTATTTACCACAGAGTACACAGCTGTCAGTATTTTACCATAAATTATTCAGATTTTTTTTTTTACAGTGCAGGCCGTTAACTATCAATTCCCAATAATGAGATATTGACCGTTTGTGTTGGACTACGTCAGACTTTCCAGCTTAAAATGAATATGAATAAGGCTGACCTCTCTGATTAGGAAGCCCTCAAATGAGTTGACCTTTGACCTCTCAACCAGATGAGAAAATATGGAGATGAATCAGCTCTCCTAAAACAACTCCAGTCGATATTTCCCCACAAAAAAAAACCCAAAAAAGAGAAGCTTGCAAAGGTAATCACACTCAATGACAAATACAGGCATGAGGAAGATGAGGTGAGGTCCAGGCCTACCTGAAGGTGGTCCATAAGGAGAGGCTGGCCCACGAGGAGCAGAGGCGTCGCAGCAGGCAGAGTCTCTGAGAGCCGAATCAGCGATGGTGAATTTAAGGTTGCGGAGAAGAGGAGGAGGAGAGGAAGGGGACCCGCTCCTATTGGATGGAGTGAAGAACGAGCAGGAGACCCCGAGCAGGTGGAGAAGGAAAAATATTGTGCAATAAAAACAGCAGAGAGGATTGGATGTGAAGTGATGACGGGGCAGTGAGATCCATCAGCAGCAGCTCGCCTCCACAGTAGGCCACGTAAAGTTAGAGGAGGAAGACGGCTGATGGGAGGAGGAGATAGAGCGAGATACGGAGTGCTGACAGAGCTGAAGGACAAATCGAAAAAGAGGGATGGAAGGGGGGAGGGAGAGAGAGACAAATGAGACAGTGGCTGAAGGAAGATGGAAAAATAATACAGATTAAAGAACAATATAAAAGCGAGGTTATAGAGCACTGCAAAAAAACTTTATTTTCATAATTTCTAGTCAAAATATCTCATTAATCTTGATTTAAGTCAATCAGCAGGTGAGACGTGTTCTTAGATCACATCTTCAATATCTTGTTAAATCAAATAATCTAGAATATCTCAGATGCTAACGTGCTAACGAATACCCAATTTTATCTTAAAATGTTGAATTATCACTTTCTAACCTTATTTAAAGAACGTGATATTCTTAAATCTGGAATAATATCATTATCAATTAACCTAGAATAATTTAAAAGAACCTGGAATTAAAAAAAAAACAAATTCTAAGAGAAAAAAACCTGTAATTTCTGAGTAATAATGGTTTATTCCAGGACACAGGATTTATAATTCCAAGAAATTTGACCGAGCATTATCAGCTGTTTTACTGACTAAAAACTAAAAATACCTAATTTTCACTATATTTGACTTATTCTGGAAATGGGATTTTTCTCACTGGAAAAGATATCAGAGAATTAAAGAACACACAAAACCTTTGATGAGAATGTAGAGGTGGATGGAAAAAGGAAAAGCGAAGGGTGACGGAGAAGAAGAACGGAGAGAAGGAAGGGATGTGTGAAGAGCTGAAGGACAAAAGATGTAAAAAAAAAAAAAAGAGAAGAAGAAGACAGGGAGGCATGAAGAGAAATTGGAAAGGGATACATTTCATCATGTCTTACTTGCTTCCGTCTGTTCGTCCTCATATTCCACTTTAATGATCCGCTGGTCTGAGCAAACAATCCTCTGAGGTAAAACACTGAAAGAAAGATTACAAAATATCTGACAACAAAACCAACGTTAGTGGATGAAGGTCAGCTGATCCTGCTCTCAGGCAGAGTTTTGATTGTTTCTGTTTTAACGAAGCATCAGAAAGCCCGTTAGGACAACTGTGGGGGGGGAGGCTGAGCGCGATCAGAGTGGGCCCCCTCCAGCACGGGGTTTTTATACCAAGGTAAGTAGCAGAGACATGCACCCCTCCAGCAGCACACCGCTCCAGCCAGACTCCACTGCCTTATTTAGAGAAGTGTGGCAATAAATAGCCTCCGTAGCTGCTGCAGGGGGGTCTGGGTATAAGTAGGTGGGTGGGACCCTGGGACGGACAGGGTGGGCACAGCAGGAGGTGAGGCCGCGTGAGGAAGTCAATCATTCTCTCCATGGTGATGTCATCATGATTGACAGTTTTTAAAAAGTCCACGTTAACTACATCCCGGCAGGACCAGCATCAGGCCTCTACCTAGTGTTTGCATTTATTTTAATCTTCTCAATGCCTGACTTCTATAAAGCACTATGTTGATGTCACAGTCAAATGTTGATGTGTGTGTGTGTGTGTGTGTGTGTGGCTCCCTCTAGTGGACATTGGTGGCATTAAGAACCCCAAATCCCAAATTTGTCCCATTTGGGTCCATTGTCTATTCAACTGGTCCAAATGGAGAGTTCTTCTGGTCATACAAAAACTGTATAGAAAAAGTATGAACATTGTGGTGTTTCTATTAATGCAGTATTTATTGAAAAGTTTCTGAGCAAATTCACTGACTGTTTTTGTTTCAAGTCTGATATAATGATGTGAGAGGCTTTGATCTAAAAACAGCAGCTGTGGAGGGAAATATTGGTACTTTTTGTGTTTAATCATAGATTACTCACACAGAGAGAAAATATCCCCCATCAAAAATAGGTGAAACAAAAATCAATGCAACGTGCTTATAGCGCGTACTGTTTAAAAAGTAAAACAATCTGCCAAATTACATCTCATTTTAATTATGCTTTACTCGTATTATGAAGTGCTGTGTCTCAGAATATGATGCTCAATTAGTATTTTTTCCTTTTTTGTGTTTTCTTGCCTTACTTGTCAACCTCTGAATTCCAGTATCATTTAAAGTTGTATAACAGAGACACTTTTCCTTAAGTCAATCACATTCTAGAAACAATATTTGAGATGAGCTATGTTGAAACAGATATAAAGAAAAGATGGAGGAAGGGTTCAGCTATAAAATCAGCAGATAATTTTAAGAGATCGGCCTTTAAGATGATCTGGACCAGCTGGTTTTCTAGGGTTCAGTCGGTTTATGGCTCTGTAAACTTCATAAACAGTAAAATTAAAAAATCCCATTGGAGTAAAGGAAACAATAAAAACAAGAACCCAGTGGAAATAAAATGTCCCTTAAAACGATCCAAAGTTTCCAACGTTTCCGGGCCAGAGGGAGAGAAACCCAAAAGGGTTTGCCTGACGGAAGTTCAGTTGAGTTTTGATAAGCGGAAAAGGATTCAACAGCCTTCCAGGATTTTCTGGGGTGATTCCTGTTTTCTGCTGTTACAGATAAAACTCAGCTCTGGCTTTTCTTAAAAAAAAAGAGCGAATTGGTTTCTCAGCTGTTTAAGAAGAAGCTGGTCCGCTTCAGTACCGGACTCTTTAGCCCAGGCTGCGTTCTGTTCATGAAGCAAAGCTCAGCTGTCAATCATGGATTCATTCTACATTACAAACGTTTGTGTGACTGCGTTGGAGGTGTTGCTTTTGTGCAGAGCTGGAGCTTCCAAGAGCATCTATGTCGTACATTTAAGTACACTTTATTTTTGTACGTCCCATGGAAGTTGTCATTATTAAGGCGTTACTCCCGACAGGCCCATATTCACGCTTAAATCCAGCTGCTTTTATTTTATTTTATTTTACAGTGCACATTACTAGATTTTAATGAAACCATTTATTTATGCTACTGTAAAATGATGTGTATGCATTTAGTTCTCTCTAGTGGACGTAGGTGGTAGTTAGCACCCAAAATCCTGCTGATCCAAATTTGATGCAGTAGTTATCAGAGTTTCCTGAGCAAATTCGTGTTTTTTTGTACATTGTGTTACTCTGATATAATGAAGTTGGAGCCTTTAATCTAAAGAACAATCAGCTGAGGATAGAAATATCTCTATTTTTTGTGCTTTGGCACAGATTACTCACACATAGTAACATATTACTTATAAATAGTAACAGATTACTCACACATAGTAACATATGTTTCACAAATAGTAACATATTACTCAAACATAGTAACAAAATACTCACACATAGTAACAAAATACTCACACGTAGTAACATATTACTCACACATACTAACAGAATACTCACACATAGTAACAAAATACTCACACGTAGTAACATATTACTCACACATACTAACAGAATACTCACACATAGTAACATATTACTCAAACATAGTAACAGAATACTCACACGTAGTAGCATAAAAAAATGATTTTATATTTTACCTGTCCATAGACACCAAGGTGATGCAGATACAACTCATAGTTATGTAGATATTTGAAATTTATTTTGGGAATGTGATTCAGGCTAAACTTAGACCAAAATAATGAGCATATCAGTTTAATGAAAGTGAATTAAATCTGTTGAGTTAAGTAAGACTGGGGTTGGGTTCCTCCTCGGGAGGATTAGAGTTAAAGCCATCTTGGTCGTCCAGCGCTGCCAAACTCTCCTGCTGTATTTATAGCCCAGCTAAATAAAGAGGTGTGAGACTTTCCTCTGCCAAACTGCCACACTCTTTCTCCACCCACTGGTTGTGGTTCCCCACTGGCTGTAGTTTCACACTCTCTCTCCACCCACTGGTTGTACTTCCACACTGTGTCCAACCACTGGTTGTAGCCCTTACTCCTTCTCCACCCATTGGTTGTAGTCTCCACCCTCAGTTCCATGACAACATGGTTGCGTCATGTGACATAGAGATAGAGAATGCCAGAGGAGGAACCGCAGCGAGGTGAGGGGTCCAATAAGACCAAAGACACAGCGAGACGGAAGAGTCCAGAGGAGGATAGGGACAGACATGAGGAAAGAAAGTACAGAAGGAATCTCTGCTTCTGTGAGGGTGTGTGTTTGTGTGTGTGTGTGTGTGAGTGGTGTGTGTTTGCATGTGTGTTTGTATGTGTTTGAGTGTGTGTGTGTTCAACTCTCTGTGTGTGTGTTTGTTGTAAGCGAGTTTCTACATCGGTCTGGTTCTGCTCCATGAGCTCACAGAATAATGAGGTTGCATTGCAGGACGAAAACACAATAAATTCCCTCAAACTCTCTTAGTCGGGTCGGTCCCACCGGAGACAAACTGCAACCACCATGTCTTAACACCAAAATATTTCCTCTCCTTCTCTCCCCCCCTCCCTCGCCGGCTCCGAATGATGCAGTTAAAGTTCCCCGGGGACCATTCCTTCAGCTGGTGCATGATAGAGCCCCGAAGATTAATGCTTTTTCTGCATTACATCCTGCCCGGTAAAAACCGTGGATACAAAGCCATTTGATGCTTTTTAATCTGGGAGAAAGCGCTCTCTAATCCCAGCCAGGGGCAGGACCAGGAAAAAGAAAGGCGGGGCAGGAAGGAAACACCACATACAGTTTGAAGGGTGACACGAAGAGTATTTACCTCTGGAGAAGAATCTTTGACGGATTTTTTACTTCTCAGGAAAAAAATTGGTGAAATACTGTTATATTAGTATAATGACATGGCTCCATCGCATAACCATCAGGACCATCAGCACCAGATGTTCTGGAGCACTGTATCACCAAACCACAATATAGAGGCCGTTAGTCCACGTCCACAGATGAGCTCACATTGTGGTTCACGCTGAAGTTTGTGAATCTGAGGTTCAGATGTTCTCAGAGGTGAACAACTGCCAACTTACTGGATTTATTGGCAAAATTCTGTTACAGTAACAGACTGGAGGAGTCGCTAACCTTGAATATTTAAAGGTTCCATCTAAATTAAAATATTCTGTTTATTGAAGAGAAATGATTTAGAGTCAAAAGAGATGTCTTTCAGGCCGCTGAGGGAGCAGACCGTCTAATTAATATTCAAAGATGACGTCTGACCATCCTGACTGAAGGACTGAGATGGATCCATTCACTCCCGACGACACATGACGTAACACCACTGACCATCACGTCAATGAACGTCACTGAAGACCACTGACCGTCAGTGACAATCACTGAACATAACTGAACATTAATGAATGCCACATAACATCACTGAACGTCACTGAACGTCACTGAACACCACTTTACAGCAATGACCATCACTGAACATCACTGACCATCACCGAACATCACTGACCATCACTGAACGTCACTGACCATCACTGAACATCACTGACCATCACTGACCATCACTGAACATCACTGACCATCACTGAACATCACTGACCATCACTGAACGTCACTGACCATCACTGAACATCACTGACCATCACTGACCATCACTGAACATCACTGACCATCACTGACCATCACTGAACATCACTGACCATCACTGAACATCACTGACCATCACTGAACATCACTGAACATCACTGACCATCACTGACCATCACTGAACATCACTGAACATCACTGAACATCACTGACCATCACGGACCATCACGGAAGACCACTGAACATCACTGACCATTAATGAATGCCACATAACATCACTGACCATCCCTGAACATCCCTGAACATCACTGAACATCACTGAACATCACTGAACATCACTGACCATCACTGAACATCACTGAACATAACTGACCACCACTGAAAATAACTGACCATCATTGAACACCACTGAACATAACTGACCCTCTCTGACAATCACTGAAGATCACTGACCATCACAGAACATCACAGAACACAAGACAACAGACTGAAAGAGATGGAGTCAGATTTGATTGACTGATTGAATTGTTTACCTCAACAACACATCGCTCAGGTCCTTCAAACATTATAACTCATCTGGTTTCGTCCAAATAATGATTTGGGCAAATGACAGCTAGACCAGTGCAGAGCTGAACGCCTGGTTCTGACCGGCAACAGTAGAACTGATATAATCAAAACTCAGAACCGTCCCTCAGCAGTCCGGTTACTGCTGAGGGACGGTTGATCGTCTCACTGCTCTGTTCAAGAATAAAATATTTCACTGTACAAAATCCCCAATGTTGTTTTCCAACAACTATCCTTCACTAGAAACAGACACGAGTCTGACCCTCATCATCACTGATATGCTGTTTCTCACTTCCTGCCTGTGGGACTGAAGCGTAGCCAACGTTCTGTTCTGTCCAGAAAAGTCTATTAGCAGATATCAAACAATTACCAAGAAGAGTTTAAATAAATATCTGATGGCACAAAAGGCTAGCTCTTGTTCCAGAACAGAACATTTGTTGAATCATCATTTATGAAGAACCTTCTTCATCAGTTTACACTTTTATGTCCATTAATGTCTGAATTATTGCCAGCCTTTTAACCCTATAATTCCTGACCCAAGAAATAAAGGTAAAAAAATCTGAAGTCTTTGTTTGGCCCTTTAACGAAATGTAAAAAATAAAATGAAAATAACCTTATTTGCAAGTATGTTTTCTTGTTTGTATAATTTTTTGATTCATCGGACATTACACGCAATTCGGATAATAACAAAAACTTTTCTACTTGGCCATCTGTAACATCTGCATCTTTATTTTTTCAAACTGCTACCTTTTCAATCTCTTTATCTTTTATTTTGACAAGTGGTAAGTGAAGAAACAGTTCCTGTCCTTGTTTAGGCAGATGTGGACATTACATTTTGCACAGAACACATGAGAAAAGTGAGAAGTTTCTTTGCGAACCCATGAACACTTATATACCAAGAACCTGCTCAACTTCTGTCTTTCTCTCTCTTCTCTTTACTTTTCACTTTGCCTCCTCCACGCTGCTTTGTTGCCCGTGTCGCTGTTGGACCCTCTTCTTCCTCATCAATCCTCTAGTCAATACTTTTATCTTCCTCATTGCTGCTATTAGAACTTTCATAATCATGTTCTGCATTGGGGGTCCAATCCTTATCTTCCATTTCATCATCTGTCTCCATGAACTCCTCTATGTCGCTCAAATTGCTATCATGAAAGTGCGGGACATCTTCGGTACATTACTTCCTTTTAGCCATCTAAAATATAGGTTTATCAATTTTGAGTCCAATTATTTTTTCATCACATTCCAATTTATAATTTGCATAATTGATTCATCAAAACATTGTAGTATGCACCATGGTAGACATAATGCATATTGCACCAAGAAAGTCCAATGACACTTGGACACTAAATTCCTCTTTGTACCGGCTGAAAAAAATTAAATTTTTGTCATAATTATTGTAGTGCAAAAGGTATCCACCGTGGGGAAGAAGACAAATACCAGATTGTCTACAACAGGGTTTTGGGTAAAGTTTTTATCATATGATGATGCAATAGGTCTCAGAAATATATGAATCAAATCTACCATGGCATTACCGAGTGTATCTCTTAGATACTCTGTAACCGTTGTTCCCATGCGCCTTCCACTTCAGCATCTCTGTTCAGCCCACTGAGCCCCCAGCTCCACCCCCAAAGTAACATCAAAGGAATCAAAGGAACTTTTGAAAATGAGACCCCTGCTCCAGCCCAAATAAAGATCAAATGATTGTCAGGATCTAAGGCAGTAATAGCCACATTGTGACATCACTACTTGAAACGGCTTATTTTATCTTAGTTTTAATGCTGTGAAACACGAAACGTCACCAAAATTGAATCACCTCTAGAATAGGCACAAAACCTACCTGTGGAAATCTAGGGAAAATTTCATACAAATCCGTCCAGTAGTTTTTCCATAATCCTGCTCACAAACAAACAAACAAACACAAACAAACAAACAAACTGGAAGACAAATCCACAGGAAAAAATAACCTCGGCATTAATAAACCATAAACTGGAGATCTCAAGCTTCCTGTGACATTCTGGAGTCACTGGGAAATGTGGAAAACCATCAGATTGACTTTTTTTCTTCTGTGTGTTAAACTTGAGAGGAAATCAAAGTCAGTTAGAAGTCAAGTTAACATCGATCAGCCACAACATTACAACTTCTACGTTCCACTGATGTTCCATTGACTTCGAGAGAATGACGGAGGACATTTCTGATGAACTCCAGTGGTGGCAAAGAGCCAAAAACCTTGGGGCTCAGAATTCTTCATCATGTCACTATGGTTACGATCAGGTGATCTATGAGACGAGACGCTGAACTGTGTGAGAGTCTGAAGACGGCTGAAGACTGAGGATATTTAAAATTCAAGAGATGACATGTAGCACATTAGCTATTTGAGATTTGATCCAAATGTAAAGTGCAATATAAATTAAATGTATTATTATTATTATTATGTCTTCATTGTATGACTCTCCAAGTTAGTCTTTCTTTCTTCTGTTCACTTCTGTTTGTCTCAGGTGATTCACATGTGAGAAAATTACTCACTGACAAAAACATTCAGAATCGCTCTTGACTGTGTTTCTGTCTGCGCTGCTCCCCTGATGTCTGATCCGGTGGTGGGACGATTTATCTGTCGGAGCAACGGCTACAGATGAGTGTCATCTACCAATCAATGCTCACGTCCAAATATAAACATGTCTCAGGTAACGCTGACAAATCCATACCCTCTGTTTTACAGTAGAAAGTGAAAGACTGTGTGTGTGTGTGTGTGTGTGTGAGTGTGTGTGTGTGTGTGTGTGTGTGAGACGGAGGAGGATTGTGAGACAGTGAGTGTTTAGGATGTCACTACACTGCTGGGTCTAACTTTAAACTTAAAGGTGGAGATTAAGAAATTCTCCCTATACAGACACACACACACACCCACACACACACACACACACACACACACACACACACACACACACACACACACACACACACACACACACACACACACACACACACACACACACACCCAAACATAGACACACTCACACACATACTCACGCACACACAAACACGAAAGCACGCACGCACACACCAAGAAAGCTGCTTTTTTGTCTGCCTCAACGTTTTCCTGAGAGTGGCAGTTCCCTGATCTTAGTTTATATTCCTGCCTCACAGGTGAGTACATGTGACAGTCTCACCTCTCTCTCCCCTTCTGTCCTTTTTCCATGGATTGGGGGATTGGAGTATGGGAAGGTTTTGTACATTGACTCGGTCTTCGTGGCGATCGAGTAGTAGGTTCATCTTGGGAAGAATTAGGAGGTAAGGGAGGCTCTTGTTTTTCAGCCTCTAGCTTCTAGGTTGCAATATGAAAATTCCCAATTTCACAAAATTTAAAGACTGAACCTTTAAGATACCAAGTAATTATATCCCAAATAGTCTGGTACATAATGTAATTCTCGTTGATGCATCTGCCATCACAGATACATTGTGTTAATGTCATAACTCAAAAACCGTCAACACAGGATCATTTTCGTATTTCATAGACAATCGACCTAAAGCTAGACTCAACCCGTACGAATGAACCTGTCGATAGTGTCCAGGACTGGTGTCTTGAATTATGGGCGGCCAGGACTCGTATAAAGAGTAGTTGGTGACTAGGACTCGTATCTGAACTTGATGGTGGCTAGGAAATGCATTATTCTTAACTTGATAGCTAGTACCGCCACCACATCTTTTTCTTTGTTTCTTGCGGTTGCTACAAGCCAAAAACACTCAGTATCCACGTTTGAACTGTGTGAAAGTCTGATGACAACTGACCAAAATTTGTGAGAAAACCACGTTCAACGATTGTCCCGGAGCTGCTGATCGGTCCTGATTTTGATGCGTTTGAATCCACTTGAGGAGATCCATCTTTTATTTGTGATATTTTCCTCAAAGGGCTTTTCAGGGATATTTGCTTGCTGTCGAGAAAACAGTGCAAGACTCGTTATAAGATGAGCACTTCAGCGTATGTGTCACTTCTGTCCATCAACTTTGGCATAATTAGGAGGAGGAGATGGAGGACAGAGGAGGAGAGAGAGAGAGAGAGAGAGCTAACAAGAGGGAGGCGAGAGAAGGTGAAATTAGAGAATGGATGCCAAGCTGTACGTAATTGTAGGAGAGGAAAATATGCCAAGAATTGAGTGATGAGAAGCTCTGATGGAGACAATGTGACTGAGGGCGAAGGGGGAAGGTGATGAATAAGATGAGAGACGATGGAGGGAGAGAGGGGCAACTAGGCACCGGAGAAACCTGAGGTTGGGAGAGATCTTTGATGTTAACAGACTCCACCTGATTATCATCACCTCTTTGAATCAGACTCCATCAAGATGCATCAATCGTTAACAGTGTCTCTGCAAACACCTGAAAGAAAAGACACACATACACAGAAACACACACGCCAACTGTCCCTGCAGCCTTTTATAATTGTAACACGGTTTCTTCTTCGAGATGTTACAGTGTAAAAGTGAGATGGTCTTCTTCCATCTGGATTATCTGGAGCTCAGACACCTGGAGGCTCTGTCCGGGTTCATTTAGTGAAACAGTTCAGGTTCATTTAGTGAAACAGTCCAGGTTCATTTAGTGAAACAGTCCAGGTTCATTTAGTGAAACAGTCCAGGTTCATTTAGTGAAACAGTCCAGGTTCATTTAGTGAAACAGTCCAGGTTCATTTAGTGAAACAGTCCAGGTTCATTTAGTGAAACAGTCCAGGTTCATTTAGTGAAACAGTCCAGGTTCGTTTAGTAAAACAGTCCAGGTTCATTTAGTAAAACAGTCCAGGTTCATTAAGTGAAACAGTCCAGGTTCATTTAGTAAAACAGTCCAGGTTCATTTAGTGAAACAGTCCAGGTTCATTTAGTAAAACAGTCCAGTTTCATTTAGTGAAACAGTCCAGGTTCATTTAGTGAAACAGTCCAGGTTCATTTAGTGAAACAGTCCAGGTTCATTTAGTGAAACAGTCCAGGTTCATTTAGTAAAACAGTCCAGGTTCATTTAGTGAAACAGTCCAGGTTCATTAAGTGAAACAGTCCAGGTTCATTTAGTGAAACAGTCCAGGTTCATTAAGTGAAACAGTCCAGGTTCATTTAGTGAAACAGTCCAGGTTCATTAAGTGAAACAGTACAGGTTCATTTAGTGAAACAGTCCAGGTTCATTTAGTGAAACAGTCCAGGTTCATTTAGTAAAACAGTCCAGGTTCATTTAGTGATAACTGTTCAGTATTGATGGTAAAAAAAAAACGTAAAGATACATTTGAGCGAAAGCGTCAGTAAATAAAGAAATCCGACAGTGAAGCGCCGCCTGCTGGAGAGATGGAGAGAGGACAGCAGAGAGCGAAGGATGAATAAAAGAAGACGAATGCAGTGAATAATGTGTGTGTATTCTGATGGCAGCTCTGATTTATCACCAACACTTTATTCAAGGTCCAGAAATTAGAGAGTCTCTCCACAAGACGGACGCCCCCAACTGCAGCCATGGTGACAAAGTAGG
This sequence comes from Lophius americanus, assembly GCA_037951165.1. Lineage (NCBI taxonomy): Eukaryota > Metazoa > Chordata > Actinopteri > Lophiiformes > Lophiidae > Lophius > Lophius americanus. Next base: position 1,882,978 of record JBBDHG010000083.1, on the reverse strand, counting down.
TGTCTTTGGAGGTGGAAAGTTGGGTGGAGGGTGGAGGGTGGGGGTGGGTTGATACCTGAGGCCATGAGGAGAGGCGGTCTGCTGACTGCTGATGAAAAGGTTGCAAGGTCCAGCTCTAAGACTGTGTGGAGATAATGGAGCGTTGTATGAGCTGAAGCTGAGCAGATAAGATGAAGTGTTCTCCTCCATCCTTCCCTTGACTCATCCGCTATGTTTCTCCTCTCTCTGTCCATCTCTCTCTCTCTCTGACCTGTTGAACCACAAAGACCCTCTGGAGCCCCTCCTCTCTCGTCTCACGTTCACCATTATCTCAGCCTTTGGCCTTCGTCAACTGCCTTCAATCAAACGGCTCCATTCAGTCTCAGATATCTCTACAGGCTTTATTTCAGAGGATGAGATGATCGAGTTAGTTCTGGTCTGAGCAGCTTTAACCTCCAGAGCTGAGCTGAGGAGAAAACCAACATCCATCAATGACCCTTGGCCTGTTGAAAGACTGCAGAGGGAGACAGGGAATCCCTTTCCTGTGAGCTCCTGGAGGCATGGACGTGAGGAACCGGAGGAGAACATCATTCAGTCTGCTGCTGACTTTGAACAGAGCTGCAGGAACTCCTCACATTGAATGGGTCTCATTGATAATCTCAAACATTCAATACTGACTCAACCTAACTATTTTATATGAAGTCATCAATATGCTATAAGATTAGGTCCCATAGTGACTCAACAATGAATATATATAGAGTTGACTAGTTTTTCTGAGCTCAGAAATAAAATAAAATAAATGTCCTTGTCACTATTGATAGGAGCTAAATTTAGACACAACTGGTTGGGACAGATTACTCAAACGTAGTGACATATTACTCACATGTCACTCACACATAGTAATAGATTATTTTAACAAAGTAACATATTACTAACACATAGTAATGAATTACTCACACATAGTGATGGATTACTCACACATAGATACATATTACTCACACATAGATACATATTACTCACACATAGTAATGGATTACTCATACATAGTAATGGATTACTCACACAGTAATGAATTACTCACACATAGTAACATATTACTCACACGTCACTCACACATAGTAATAGATTACTTTAACAAAGTAGCATATTACTAACACATAGTAATGAATTACTCACACATAGTAACGGATTACTCACACATAGTAACATATTACTCACACGTCACTCACACATAGTAATAGATTACTCTTACAAAGTAACATATTACTAACACTTAGTAATGGATTACTCACATAGTGATGGATTACTCATACATAGTAACATATCACTCACACATAGTAATCGATTACTCACACAAGGTCTTAACTGTTATCAAGGTGATGCAGGTAGACCTGATAGTGGTGGAGATGTTTGAAGGTTTTGTAGGAATGTTATTGAGGTTTCATTTAAAGTTAAATAAAGAGCAGGATCCTGCTTTGCAGTAAATTACCCCTCTGAATGATTTAACTCCTTTAATGTTCAAAACAAACCTATGAGTAATTATGGGACTAAACAAAAACCGGCAAGAAATATACGTAAAACCCTAAAGAACCCTAAAAGCTTCTGCTCTGGTCTTAAAGGATCTCATTATAAAAAAGATGATTTTGGTCTCGTAGGTATGGAGGTCGGGAACGGTCACGGAGGCAGTTAATTCCTTTTGGTCATTTTCTCATGATAACGAGATAATTTTATCCCGTTATCAATAGAAAACAAGCGCTCATACTACTGTTTACTGCCATGGTGCACGCAACCACGAAGCGGAATTAAAGCAAAACGGACAGAAATCTAAGAGAAACAGTGGGTTGAAACAATAAATTAATCTAATTATGACATTCACACACAGAACGCACACTGACCTCAGGCTAGGTTTTCTATACCTGCTTAAGAAAACGGTCTCAAAAATGAACTTGTTATCTAACGACTTAGATGGCTTGTTTTCTCATGATAACCACTTGATTATGTCGTTATCACGATATAACGGCCGAATAATAATTATTTGCCTCCTTGGCTCCTATACTTTGGATTCCATCCAATACAAACAAAGTAGTGTGAATGAAGCTACCAGGCTCCAGTGGATGAAGGTCCTCCATGAAGCATCAGTCAGTGTCAGGTCCAAAGTTTTGCAGCTTTTTAAAGCAGAGCGATGGAATGTCTCGGCAGCCTCTGGTGGCTTGAATGATGCGGATGTATGAGAGTAATAAAGGCTGGAGGAGGTCCAGACTAGATGTCCTCTCTGCAGAACTCCCCAGAGATTCGGCAGAGCTCTGATGGCTCTGGCCAGGACGAGGAGATGTTAAAGGTCCATGGTCAGCTTGTGCAAAGACAGCGGCGAATAACATATGAACAAACACATTTTTTATCTTCTCGTCTTCTGCTCCGAATAATAATTTAGAAATAAGGTATTCAATTTAATTGACTAAATTCTTGTCTCAGTGTCTCCACCAGATCCACCAGCAGCAGAAACGTTTCAACCTTTAACCTCTGGCGATCACGCCACCAGCGTCAGATCGGATTCATGGAACCACAATGCATCAATGCTAACCCCCCCCACCAGTTCTGATTCAATGCTGATCTACAAATTAGAATCAGAGTAAAACTGACAAAATTGATTCAACAGTTGTTTTTATTAATGATCCGCTGAGATTGGAACTTTATTTTTCTTCCTTCTTTTGTTATAAATGTTTGTTCATTGCTGCTGATGGGAATTAAAGGCTTCATGTTGCGGGGGGTGTAAACCGGCAGTTTGGGAGAAATAAGCAGAGAAGGCCTACAGTTAGAGGTGTTTTTGTTTGACCTTTCTATGTTCCCACCCACAATCTCTGCTTTCAATTTTCTTCCTCCAAATGTTTCATTCAAATGTTGCAGAGTGTCTGGGTTTGCATCCATAATGGTGCATGCTCAAGGGAACTCTCCTGACATGAAGACCGAAGGGAATCAAACCAGCAACCGTCTGATGAGTTCCAATCGGTAGCAGTAAAAGACTTTTCCTGATGAGGAATTTTGATGGAATATTGACGGATAACTGCGTCATTAATGTAAGAAAAACAACACATGACATTTTAACATCATCAGAAATTAATGAGTAATATCACTTAAGCTATTAATTACACTGTAAAAATGATACAGTCCAGAGGCGATGGTACAGTGGGTGAATAGTATTATTTACATTCGTTTTTGACATTTTGGATTGAAATATGTTCTAATAAAAAAGAAAACTGGAAAATGTAAAAAAAATAAACAAAAAATAAAAATCCCTTTTTTCAGGATGAAGCAGGTAAAAATCGGTCAGAGGTATACTGTCAATCATTTTTCCCCGCTTTCAGTGAAATTTGAAGGTCCAGGTTTCTCACCCACCGGGTGAGCCATAGAGCGCTGAACGTTTGATGCGGAGACACTAAAGAGCTCCTGTACACTTTGGCAATAAATTAATAAAGACGGTTAAAACTATTTTCAGGTTTCTCTCTGAACTAAGAAACTGAGTCTGACGGTTGTTTCTGATTATCATCCAGGATTGAGTAGAAATCCGTTTTAAAGTTCTTTCCCTGGCAGGTTCATTATAGTAAAAAGGTTTCTTCTCTGCTGTTCTTCATTGCTGATACGATCAATATGAAGAGGACATTATCGGTCACTGAAATAAATAAAATCTGCCTCACACTCTCTTTTACCGTAACCTTTGAAACTCTTCAAACTCCAGCGGGCCGATTCAGGGAACCAGCTTCCTGCGAGGGGATTCACCTTGTCTGCACCGTAGTTTGACGAAGGATGCAAATTACCTCCCTGTGTGTGTGTTTGTGTGTGTGTGTGTGTGTGCGTGTGTGTTACAGACATATGCATACACACCAACAGTGCCACTCAATGTTCTGTGTTACACCCCTGTCCATGACCCGCTCCCTCCACATGATTAATTCCACTTTATTCCACTTTATGCATTAAAGTCCATTTCAGAAAGGTCAGTAGAGGGGCGGTACCGGCAGGCGCTGAACACCCCCCCCCCTCCTCTCAGAACCATTCTCTGGACTCAAGGCCAGCTCCCTCTCAGTAAACTCGCATTAATCTCACACATCTTCTTCTTTGGCTGCTAACATCCTCAGAAGAAGAAGAATTTTGCAGAGCAGTTCGACCCATTCAATTACCGTTAAGCCCTGCTCAGCCGGCGTAGAGAGAGAGGGATTCTATTTCATTAACTGGGATTAAATGATGGTTTAAAAGGCGTTTTGCTGTCTGGCAGAGCGCTGACAGTGAGAGGAACTGCTAGGTGGAGAACCAATGAGGGGTGTAATTTGAGGCCTCTGCATTTTCTGTCCTCCAATGTCTACCTTCGACATTTCACGCCTGTTGAGCCGCCGCAGAGCAACTTCTTTATATGTCTCTTAAAAGTGAAGTTGTCTGAAGACATCATGACCCGACTGCTTTATGGCAACCATCAGCTACGGAACCAGACAGTACAGAAATATGACTGACAGCCGAGGAAAACCTTGTAAAGCCAAAATGATGACATTTAGAGAATTTTTAAATCTACATTATTCATAATTTTGTTTACGTTTTTTGGCTTCTTTCACCTATTGAAGACGACTTGAAACATTCAGACAATGATTAAAGGCATTCATCACAATGTATGAAATGTTTAAACGTGTAAGATTACACTTCCTGTTATGGAATTCAAACATTATCTTCAGATTACTTGAACCCCTCTGCAGCACACACAGATATAACAAACCAACAAATCAATAATCAGCAGTAGGTATCAGTCACATTTGTTTCATGGCATCACATATCAGGGAGGGTAGGAGTTACTGGAATCAGTGTGAAAATCTACAAACAGATATTCCTGGATCGCACCGGACCAGCATCATCTGTAGATCTGCGGGGATCTTGAATGATAGCGGACGACGTCGTGTGAAATGAAACTCCTTCGAGCGATCCTTTCTTTATTTGTAAAGCAAGTATTCCTCTGAAAACGACCTTCCTCTCTCCTGATGGTGTTGAGGCGTCTGCATGGATAAAATGAAAGACTGTGCTGGCAGCATTTCGGGGAAGACCCATTCACAGAGAGAAGCTCAGAATCATCAGAGGCTCAAAAGAGTGAAGTCTCTTAAGATGAAGAGAAGGATGACATCATAGCAGCTTGAACTACATCATAGCAGCCTGACGGACATCTTGGCAGCGTTACTGACATCATAGCAGTTTGACTGGCATCACAGCATTGGACTGAGCTCATAGCAGTATGAAAGACATAATAGCAGCGTGACTGACATCATAGCAGCATGAATGACATCATGGCAGCATGAATGACATCATGGCAGCATGAATGACATCATAGCAGCATGACTGAAATCACAGCAGCATGACTGACATAATAGCAGCAGTAAGGAACCTTTTTCATCAGGCTTGATACAAACGTCCGATGTGAGTTCACACCTTATCTGCAGTGGATGTTACTAAGTACTAGTGCTCGGGCGC